>CAIGRT010002852.1:0-11993 GCA_903798405.1 Fraxinus platypoda
ATTGCGTGATTACCTATCAAAAAAATTTTTTTAGCTCCAACATCTATTGCCTCTTTTTCGTAATTTTCTCGCTAAGATAAAATGCCGAATTCATTTGAATAGTGAAAGTTATGAGGTTGCTTTCGATGCACAGTTTAGGCACAAATGCTTTCGCAGTTATTTTATGTCTTGTTACCTGTTTCTTTGGCATGATTTTCGAAACGTGTAAAGAAACAATTTTTGGATCACCCACTTGAAAATATTCTATTTGACTAGTCATTGCACTTAATTGATGGTTTTGTTTTTAATATAGAAGAATTGTTTCCTTGTCTGGACCATTAGAGCCATCGGTATTGCACTCATTTGTTATTGAAGGTCAATCTACCGTGCTATTGCATCGTGTTCCTCATGTGGATTCCGTGGTGGATTTTGTGAATGAGTTGCTTAAGTTGTTTTTTTGGAGTTACTTGTTGCTACTTGGTTAAATAGGAAAGATAGCCCCCTTGATTAGATAATATTCTTGGGGATGATTTACATATTCGGTAGTTGTCATATAGTCAGTTTCATTACTTAATCTTGATAAAAGATTGTCCTCCTTGGCTAAGAAGTTGTAGTTTATTTTGTCGGAGTTGAGTTTTCTCAGTTGGGAGAAATGATGGGAAATGAAAATAAGAATAAATATATGATTTAGATAGAATTTTAAAGTAGAGTTTGATTTGAATTATGTTTGTTTAGATTATATTAGATTTGCTTTAATATTTTGATAAGGTTCTATTTTATTAAAAATTTCTTTGATTTTAGCTTTTTTGCCCTATAGGTTTATGTTTTGTAATAGACTTTGATTATGAAATAAATTAATACTTCCCCACGCCCTCCACCCCCACCCAGTTTCTTTTCTGGGTATGCGATTATATTTCATCAATCCAGTTATGCTCTCTACAAGTATATTCTTGTCAGTTATAGGTTTAATCTTCAGCAATTAGTCCTTTATATTACCATGATATGTTGTGTTCTACAGTTACCCTTCCAACTTTATTTAGCAATTATGTTTGAATTTAGCCTTTTGATCATGATAAGATATTCTGTATTCATGCACATGAATAGATTTATTGAATCATTTGATGTTAACATTTATTAACTTCCTTTTTAGGTCATAACTAAGGCAACTGCTGAAGGGACGCTTTATACGAGAGATTGGGATTCTGAGCCTCTTTTTCCCCTGCCTGATGCCAATGCAGCTAACAAGGAGTATGTGTTCTCCTATCTCATGCATGTCAACTGATGTGAGAAAATAACATATTAAATATTTAGTACCAGTAGTTGCACTACTCTTTCTAAGTAGTTGTTAGGTAACATATAAGATGCCATGAGCTGGCACTCCTATCGAAACTCCTTTAGTTCAAATGTACGAAATTTTAGAGTTCTGGGACCCTATTTAGTTATTTTGTGGCTGCTTGAGTAATTCTAGTATGAACATTCTATCATATCAATGTTGGTGACGATCTCACTGTCCACAAGGTCTGTTTATCTATGATCTCCTTTTTATCAGACAGTAAGAACGCGGATCTTTTCACGATCTATATCTTGTCTTCTTACATGATTTTCGACAATATATCTCAAATCTTAACTAACCCTGAAATCTTGATGTTATCTAGGGATGCACAGTTTTTCGCTCCAATTTCTTCATTGCCAAAGAGCAAGAGCAGTCCTACTAGGCGAGCCAAAAGTAGGTGGGAGCCTATTCCAGAGGAGAAAGTGGTTGAAAAATCTGTTAATATTTCGTATGAAGCTGTAAAGTATGGTGGTCGGAACACACAGGTATTAATCGTCTTTTTACAATAAATTTATTTAATGAGTTGTTAAATATACTGACTTTTCCCATTTTGCCACTGTTCAATTAACTTTATTGGTACATGAAACTATTTTATAATTATTCTATCCTGAAGGGTCAATGCAAGATGAGTTCTACATTCCTTGTGTTTCACTTCTATACTTGATAATTGTTATACCAACCTTTGCTGACTGTATGACTGCTTAGTTGACTTCATTGGAAAACTTAGTTATTTTAAATCTATTTTATGCTAATACAAGATTGATGGATGTTAATCATCTCGCCTAAAAGCTTAAGCTGTTAGATAGGTGCCGTTTTAGATCAAAGGTAACTTGCACAATTTTCGTAAAAGGATAATGTTTGAGACTTGAACCCAGGACTTATCCCAGCACTAATATCATGTTAACCACCTAATCTAAAAAATTAAGCTGCTGGAGAGGGGCCATAGGTATTTGTTTAAATCTTGTCTTCAACAATGGGTTTTGAATCTCAGTTTTTGGTGCCACAGTATCATGTACTCACGCATCTTGGCTTTGCTGATGGATGGCCAAATGCAACAGCTGATGGCAAATGGTTGTAGACATGTTTGACTTGTTTGAAGAAAAGTATTTTCATGTTCTTGTTTTGATGTATAATGTATATGACGTTGATAACATTTGTAATGTAAAACTTATGATTACCGTTGCAAAAAATCTTTAGACTTGGCAAGAGCCTGATGTCAGGCCTTGTAAATTGGCTAAGAGTTCTATCTAACTGTTCAGTGTCAATTTCTTGAGTTAATATGAGTGACCAATTGTTTCATCTGTTTTGCAGTTTTCAGCTGGAAAAACAGAGAACAAAGAGAATACTTTGAGCACCAAATTCTCTTTTCCAGAGCAGAAAACCCAAAACAAAAATGCCACAAGACCAGCAAAGAGGCAGTGCCTTAGTAATGCTTTGAGTGCAGCAGATGATGGAGAAACTTCTAGTGATAGTGACAAGGAACAGAGTTTAACAGCCTATTATTCTGCTGCTGTAGCACTTGCAGATTCACCGGAAGAAAAGAAGAGGCGCGAAAATCGTTCGAAGCGTTTTGAAAAGGGACGTGGAAATCGACCAAAAAACAATCATTCGAAGGCAAAAAAATTGGGAGCCAGCAATTTTTATGCAAGACGTGCTAGTGCAATAGAACTTGGTAAAAACTTTGAGGAAAAAGGGAGCAGGGCTGTTGAAGATATTGATTGGGATGCTCTCACAGTCAAAGGCACCTGCCAGGAAATTGAGAAAAGCTACCTGCGCCTTACTTCTGCACCTGATCCTGCTACAGTAAAGTTCTTTTGTTTGCTTTGAAATAAATTTAGCCCCTTTTTGGTGGCCCATTTTTTTGAAAAAACATTGTTTTGAATAATGAATTTTTGGAGAATGTGTGATTAAAAAGTAGGGAAAAGTTTTGGGTTTACGTATAGAATATCTTATTGTGTGATGTGTGGTTGAAAATGAGTGTAGAAAAAAGAGTTATGAAAGAATGGGAGACAAACAGGGGCTTTTGTGCTTAAATGACAGGTTGTCTCATCAGTAGAAGTGTATTTTTAACAGAAACATTGTTTTGCAGGTGAGACCTGAAGAAGTGTTGGAAAAAGCTTTACTTATGGTTCAAAATTCTCAAAAAAATTACCTTTACAAATGTGATCAGTTAAAATCTATACGTCAAGACCTTACTGTACAACATATACGTAATGAGCTTACGGTGAAGGTAGTGATCTTGTTGATGTCAACATCTATTATATGCTTCTTGTCAGTGTTCATGATTCTGTTTTTCCTCTGTTTATGGCCTGCTATTGTTAATTAAGCTTGCATACTTAACTGTCATCATAGCAAATAGAAATATAATCTCTTTTTTGTTGGTTATTAGATTCTCCAGTCCTGGTAAATAACTATTTCTTGATGCCAAGATGTGATTTTTTCCTTTTAGGTCTATGAAACTCATGCTCGATTAGCAATAGAAGTTGGAGACTTGCCAGAATATAATCAGGTTTTTCTACTTGACTTTTATGTTTCCATGTTGATAAGGCTTGTAGGTTTTACTTTACAGGGTTGTCTTATTTTCTATTTATTTTTTGCTTTTTTTTTTTATATTAGTCTTGACTTATTGGTGTATCAGTAATGCCACCCTCTCATCTTAGATACTTCTAGCATTTGTGTATTCTCATTATCATTTTTAAAAACAGCCTGCAGAATATTGTGGTTAGCATGTGTGAGGACAATATTGGTTTGGCTATGTTTGATTTTTTGTTCTCCCTTCATTACTAAAATCACGCTGCAAAGTTTATTACTTTGTACTATTAGACATCAATTATATCCAACAGAAACAATGTCCTATCCTGTTTCACTCACTTTATATTCTTTGTGATCATTGAGAGATTGAAAGGGAGGGGGTATGGCTACTTTCCTAGGTCTGAAATTGCATTGACATTTGTTGTTGCATTTGTTGTAGTACAAGGAGGGCTCTGCTCTGGTGTTTATGTTAGAGGAATAGAGTAACATTGAACTTTTCTTTCAGATTAGCATAAGATAAGTTTGAGAAGAAATGTAATAAAGAATGGTCATGAAGTAATTTTGCTTATTATTTTTTGATACCTTTTAAATTTTAAGTTTTGAATTAAATGGAGCTATATTTTATGGACCGCGAATTTCTTTAATAGAAACTTCTGAACGGAAGCGTCTAGTATCATTATAATTGAATTCAGTTGGAGTATCTTTTCCCTTTGTTTCTGATAATGAAAACTTATAAACAGGGTAGACAAAAGAAACACCTAAAACCTATAATTTGGAAGTTGAGAGGGGTATGGATCTCTTCAGTTTTGTTGTTAATTCGCCATTAGACATTTTTTTTGTGTAAATAGGTGGCTGATGTTGATGTATTAGCGGTCGATGAGTTATGTTCTTGTGGACTGCAGCGATGCTCAAACTAGATTTGGAGGCAGTTTTCTGCAGTTGAGTTTTACTGGTAATCTGAGGATTGTGATGTTTTGGTTGTGATAGTATAAATATGGGGTGTTGTTGTCTTGGTGGGCATCCTTGTGAGAACAAGGTGGCAACGGTTTCTTAGTTGTGTGCTGGTAGTTCTCTCTCTCATAACCCATGTTCTAAAAAACGGGAAAACGCGCCGCCTAGGCGCGACGCGCGACCAAAACGCGTCAAATTTGGGAAATGCGGGAAAAATGCGTTTTCCAACTAAAAGGCGCGCGGCCGTCTAATCTTTTTTTTTTTTTTTAAATTTTTTTTTTTTATTTTTTAAAAAATTTTTTTTTTTAAAAAGGCGCGCGGCCGTCTAATCTTTTTTTTTTTTTTTAAATCTGTTTTTTTTTATATATTAAAAAATCTATTTTTTTTATATAAAAATATATTTAATGACTTAAAAATACGAAACACATTATGACGCTTATTCTTCGCATTGACACGTCTAAACTTGTGATTCTTGATTCTCGGCCTCTACGCTTCACAACGCATTACGCATTTTAGAACACTGCTCATAACACGCAATTTTCTTTCTTTTTCCCACGGGAGCAGGGATAGAAACTTGATACAACCTTTTTTATCTATTACTTTTCTGTTTGGGCGAGGGAGTGGGGTGTAAGAAACGAATCCTCCAGGTGCTCTAAATTTTAAATTTTGCAACAGCAAACGAACTGAATTTTAGTGGCTTTCCTAGGTAGATTTTTCACAAGGTGAAGGGATCCGAGAAGTAACAAATTTTCTATAATTGTGTTGTAACTTTAATTATGAATAGAATGGAATGGAAAATATAGAATATGAGATAGGAGCATGTATTTGGTGCCGCTTGACTCAAACAATATCCATTGAAATGAAGTACTGTTTCATCTCATATCATAGCCTGTCTGCTTCTTTTTGAAAGCTATATGTATATACATGCTATATATGAGTGATTACTTTCATTATGAGGTAGTGTTCTACAGTAGTAGAACTATTTGTAGAGTTTTGTTTCACCAGGTAGATTTGGTCTTTAGAGTGGTCATCTTCTTTTTGTAGTCTAGCAATCTCAATCCTTACCAACTAAAGACTAGTTGTGATGTAAATTTGACACATATACTATCTGATTTAAGCTCGCATTTGTTTTGTAGTGAATTGTTTTCAGATCCATGGATTTAATTGCCTTTTCTAAAATTGTTTTGTTTATCAATTGCCTCTCTGCTCGTGCAGTGTCAATCACAACTGAGAACACTTTATTTGGAAGGAATCAAGGGATGCCATATGGAATTTGCGGCTTACAATTTACTTTGTGTACTATTGCATTCCAGCAACAACAGGGATCTCCTGTCAGCAATGTCAAGGTTTGCGAGCATATGTACAGTTGGCTTCTCTTGTCAATGATTTATCTCCTACAGGAACCCAAATTTTTATTTCTTTTGATGAACCAGTTAATTATTCTGATGATAGCTGGAGTATTGTCAATTCCTGTGGCCTCTTTCAGCCATCTCTTTCTTTCTCTCCTTGCTGTTTTTTTGTGTAATATCCTACTTCCTTTGTGGATTCTCCTTACAATCTTTTCTCCTATATTTTACCAATTCTCTTGTCCATGATACAATGCCAAAAACACATACCCTAGTAGGATTAGACTGCCACCACTCCATGCAGAATTTGAGGTTAAGAGGACAAGAAATGTTCTGTTGATATGGAGTTCTGGTGAGGCTGATCACATTATTTTCCAATCACATTATTTTCCAAACCTCCACGGCTGTTAGCATCACCCCACCACCACCAAACTACCTGTCTCAATGTTTTGCACTATGTTCAATACTTGAGAAATACCAGTTCCAATCATTCTGAGAATTATGATCCTTTTTAGTTGGTGCTTTGCTTGTTTGTATGCATGTCTTGTTTGAATTGATTTCCGAATAATACTTAACTTTTCGTAACATAGAAGGAAAGGAAAATTTATACCTAAAAAATCTGATTAATTCTAAAGATCAGCTAAAGCTTCAAACACCAAAAAGTCTTCGGCCAAGATCTATTGTAAAATCAACTCTGTTGGTACCTTCTTGCAAGTAGGCTAAAATTTTTCTTCTCTCTTAAGCAAGGAGAAAAGTGAGATTGTTGGATTAAAATTGAGATTATTCTTTCCAGTCCTAATTCTACCCTAAATGAGAGGGCTTAGCTGGTTTCCTTTGGCAAAACAAATTGATTTAGTTTTGATGTTATTGCACATGCTCAAATCTCTCTTTTATCCTAAATGATTTAATTCTTATGGCAAACATGGTTTACCACCAATATAAGAGAGTTCATCTTAGTCCAATTAAAATTATCTTATGTCAATTTCTAATATCTATGATTTTTATTTAATTTAAATCAATTATCCAAAATTACGTGGCACCAGAGACGTCAAAAAACTTCACAAACATGCAATTACTAGTCGATTGACCAGGGTCTCAAGGACCTACACAACAATCCTAATTTCGATAGGATTTTGTGAATACTCAATCTCTTTGCTAATCACAACTTCATATCTATCATATATTCCATTCGCTAAAGAAATATGACAGAGCTATAAGATTCTGTTTCAGATTATATTAGAACAATATAATTTCCCCTTGACCTACTAATCATCATGTCTTTTTCCTCGTGGTGAATATCCAATATCTAAAAGAATAAATGTTATGAACCTGTTAGACATTCCACCCTTCCTTGATTTACAGATGTAAATCATTAGACCACTCAGACATCTCTAGTTGAAATCTAACGTGTTGTAAATGTCTTTATTATCTATTCGAATGAAGCTTCTTTTATTAAAATTACCACGCACATGGATTTCAGGATCATGGCCATTATATCAAGGAAAATTATTTTATCAAGATTTATTGTAGTATCTATGTTCAGAATATATATTTTCAAAACTAGAAAATGAATTATCCAACATATTAAGGATATTGACCACATCTGATTCAATTTGCTCATATGATTTGAGTCTATAATTCTCCCAAAACCAATCTTAGTGATACTATTTTTAGTAAAGGTTTTTTCACTGTCCTGTTTAATGTATTTTATGTTACACAACACACTAGCATGTCAAACCCAAAATCTCATTCTACTGTCCAGTGACCAAGACAAGTCATTTCATCCCATCGAGGTTGACATTCTACAATCTCTAGTGAACTTGGTAAATAGTAACTCACCCCCGGTAATGAACAATTTATCAAGTTACAAGAAAACCTTGAATTGTTCTTTTGTATAAGAGCCTATCCGCATATGCTCACGTCATGTACAATGTAAACTTGGAGATAAGTTCTCATTAACAAAATAATACACGTGTAGATGTATATAGGAAATAATGAAATCTCATTCAAAGCTCAGTTTGTTACATAGAGGAATTTATTTAAGATTTCTAACACGACTTACCAGTAAGACATACAAGTCTTTTGACTAGAGTAAGGTTTTGAATATGTTGACAGTTGTGCCAAACCATTGAAGGGACAAAAGGGAAAGAGGATGGCGATTATATAAAATCGGAAAGACGAATAACACGTAACCATATTGTTTGTTTCAGATAATGGTGTGTTACTATCTCATTTGCATGGAATTTGATAGCGTATATGATTGCATGATAGATCAAATTGTCAGTTCTCCTGTTGCTTTAAGTTTGAGCTTGGCATGCTAGTGAAATAAGGTCTGAATCTGTTTGGTTGTCGCACATAATTGATGGAGAGTTTAAATAGTGAATGTATCAGATTGGTTTTGTTCTAATCTGGAGCAGATATGCATGCTAAACTTTCTTTGCTGTCGATATATTCTACAGATTATCAGCTGAGGCTAAAAAGGATGAAGCAGTAAAACATGCTCTTTCAGTTCGTGCTGCCATGACTTCTGGAAATTATGTAATGTTTTTCAGACTATACAAGACAGCACCTAATCTTAACAGCTGTCTTATGGGTGGGTATATCTACTTCATAGTTTGAACTTCCATATTAATTTACTTGGTTGATCTCCCTATGAACAAGTAGATGACAAATACAGTACTGACTGCAGATCTTTATGCTGAAAAGATGCGATACGCGGCCATAAGATGCATTTCTCGTTCATACCGTCCTACAGTTCCCGTGTCATATATTGCTCAGATTGTAGGTTTTGCTAATCTCTTGCTTACAACTGAAGCGAGTGATGAGAAGGATGTGGATGGAGTGGAGGAGTGTGTGGAATGGTTAAAAGCTCATGGGGGATGCCTCACTTCAGATAACTCTGGAGAGATGCTTCTGGATACGAAGGTAATTTTATCTATTTTATTTTTCTTGCATTCACACTCATTTCTGAAGCATGTTTGATTGCCCAAAAGAAGTACAGATTGGTATTTATGCTTGGAAAAGCTTTTATAGTAGAATAAATTTTGTTGTTGAGCATGGCATTTCCATTTTAAAATTTGTGCCCTAAGTTAGTTCTACAACCACTGAGGTATTGTGAGAGAGAATTCGCATTATAAAGATCTTCAGGGACTGCATTTATGGGAAAGTATGAGAGCATGTTGGAGAAGGAAAAATAAGGTCAACGTGGTGTGCTATTACTGAGGTGGTAGATTTAATGTGTACTTGCAGATAAATAGATTGTATATAGATTGTGCAGAAATGCATTCACCTAAGTGAAAGGAGGAACTTGTAGGCAGTTTGTGATTGCTTATAAGCAAGTCAAACTGCCAGTCATCTCCTGTAGACAGCTGCCCTCTCTATATTTACCCCCCATTATATATCTTCTTTCCATGTTCCCTTGCCACAACCAGCCTCTAATCCACCTTCCCAACCCAGCTCCCATTTGAACATTTCTGCTCCACCAATGCGCAGCACTATAACACCCAATGTGTTCGACGCCAATTATAGGAACGTGGTGAGATTGAACGATAAGGCACTATGGAAACATCCTACTGCATCTCTCACGGTCTTTTCAATAGTTTTTACCATTCCTGAAATCAGATCTGTAGGGGTCATTGTCTTTGTGTTTGTTTGTATACTGAGGGTGCTTTTTTGGATTAGGTTGAAATTACCTTCTTTTCGTTTTGTTATTTGGATGAAGTTGAGCATTTAGTCTTGAACTAAATTGTCTGTTACCTTCAGTTTTAGCGTTGCCTCAAGCTTGACCTCTTAGCGAACAAAAGGGCAAAGTCCTGTACCTTGAATTCTTGATCATATCTATTTTACTATTTGCTGATTCACAACTCAGTTTCTTTATTATTGGTAATGTTGATTTTTGAAATATGTTAAGGTTTTACACTCATTTGTATATGCAGGCTTCTGTGTCGAGTCTTTACATGCCGGAACCTGAAGATGCTGTGGCTCATGGAGATGCAAGTCTTGCAGTTAATGACTTTTTGACTCGGAGTTTAGTGTAAGGAAAGTAATTCAACAATGTCTACAGTACCAACATTGTGAAATTTGTGCCCCCAAGGATCCAATGTATACTGAAGGCCAACCTGTTCCAAGCGCCGACCAGGTACGTGGACTGAGTTAATGGCTGTAATGTGGAGGTTATAATGACTGCAATTGTATGTGGTGAGAACTTTTTAGAAACGTCAATATAATAGAGAGAGAGAGAGAGAGTTCTGAGTTCCTATAAACATGTCAGGATAGTGGCTGCTGATAAGTGTAACACGATACTACTTGTATTGAGGAAACTACCATTCTTTTTCTTGGAAAATGCATTTCTAAATAGTTTTGAAAGGATAATAAGAAGAAAAATATCAACTTGTTGTGCTCGAGTTTTTAGTCTGAATTCTGTTGGATGGTAGGAGGTTAACCTTGTTGAATGATGGCTCATGTAACCAATTCTGAGTCATATATACTTTATTTGCTTCTTAATTTGTTCTTTTTTCACCGGTTAAAAAAAATTGAATCTCAGAAGAAATTGTGTTAGTCCTTATTTATAGTATATGATGATCAAAATACTCATTTCAGTCCCGTGATTAGCAGCTCTTGCCCAAGTCTACACCTCTTATTCCTGTGCACTACAGTATATGGTGCCCTTAATTACCAAGGTCCCTAATTTTTGAGATTGATATATTATAATTGTTTTTCTCATTTTAGTAATGAATATTTTATTAAAAATAAAATAGTGAGAAATTTTAAAATAAAATTCAACCCAACAATCAATCTGCAGTTCCACAAATTGAAATCGAATACATCTTCTCTTCCCAATATTATTCATTTCTTGAAAATCCCATAGACTTCTAGATTATAGTCATAGAATTAAATCTCACTTAGAAATTTCGATCAAAGCGTCAATTTGAATAACATATTGTCTCGTCTTCTTCTTCATAGAATGGTTTTTCTATTCTTTACTTGTCCTTGAGTCTTGAATTGGCTTTAATATTTTGACTTAATTTGTGAGCTCTAAGGTGAGTTTTATCTTTAATACTATTTATTTGTTTGTTTAATATATGATAATCTTTTGTATTTTGCAAGCACAATTCAACAGAATTCTATTTTACATGGTTAATTTTTTGATGCCTGACACTTCATTGAATTGTAATTTTCTCCAACTATGGAGCCGATGAAATAGACGGAGAAAAGGCCATTATTCTGGATTCTTTAACAAATTAGTTAGGCCATAAGTTGATTTGTGAGTTTTTCTTCTTCTATGGACTGCACTTTAGGTATATTTACGGGAGGAATTAGGCACTGTTTGACATTCTTAAAATTTAAAAAACATTATTTTGAATAGCATTTTTTGAAGAATGTGTGGTTAAAAAGTAAGGAAATTTTTTTAATTTACGTGTATAATATTTTATTATGTGAATGTATGGTTAAAAATGAATATAATAAATAAATTAAATTAAAGTAAAGGAGGTGAAACAAGGGCTAGAATAAAAGTTAGCCTATCATTGATTGGATTGATTGGGATTAAAATATTATTTACATTGTATTGATTATTTTGGCAAATTCATCATGGAATTGGGAATTGAAGAAGAATCATGATCTTGATTCTTGATATAGCGTTCATTGTTTATGATGTTTAATTGATTTTTTATTGAATTATCATAATTTTGAAATTAAACTAATAAAAGGATTCATACTCAAGACCTCCTTGGATGAGTGGGCCGGGAAGATCTCTCAAGATTGCCTCCTGCCAATAGAAGACTGCCAGGTACTTAAATAACCGAACAAATTTTGGGCCCGAGACCTAGTTCTACGGGAAAAAAAAAAAAAAA
>CAIGRT010002852.1:12103-25742 GCA_903798405.1 Fraxinus platypoda
GGAAAAAAAAAAAAAAAGAAGGAAATTGTTAAACACCAATCTATGAAGTTTGAGGCCAACCCGGGGGCTTGACCAAATTCTGAGGAAGGTGCACAAAGGAGGCAAATGACTGGAAAATTTATTCCCCAACCATGGAACGTGGACTACTCAAGATCAAACCCTCCGTACTTGTGTCGTTAATTTTTCTTTTTATTATGGTAGGGCCAGCACCCCTATTCTTTCCTTTTCCTTTTTGTTTTTAGCAATCAAGTAATAATGCATTTCACCTCTTGACCCCTTGTCAATGGAAACTTTTAAAGAGGCACTAAGGGCCTACTTCCCGTCTACGGTCTCTATAGCCACAGCCTCGCTAGTCTCCTCAACTTGGTCCTCCATATCCTCGTCGTCCTCGCTTTCCTCGGAAGCATCTAGAGTGGCATACTTAGTGATGTCAAAGCCTTCAATACTGATGCTACCAAAAGTATGTACCTATTAATTCTCAAACTTGACGATTGATGAGCAGAAACATATTCTCCAATACCTGATACAAAGGCGTTGAGGTGTATGTTCGTCGCCCCCTTGATGTTTAATTTAGCGAGAAGGAAGCTATACTCTTGAGGCTATAAATTGAAAGTGATGTAATTTTGTAAAGCATACGTGAATAATGAACGGAGAACCTATATTTATAGAGATATGTAGTGCAATCTTGATAGGATTGGGTTGGTTGAATGCTTTATCCGTTTAAGAGTCATAAAAGACTTTGAGAGTCCTATAGTTAAACATCATGAGTTGGTTGAAACTGTAAGACTATTGTGATTGGATAAGAATGGGATTCCGGATGTAGAGTCCTTCTGTAATAAGTAATCCCATAAGGAAGAGCAAAATGGGTCAACCCTTGAGTTCCTCAAACCCGAGCCTTAACCCCAAGTGTTAATGATGTGATCCATGATACAAGGGAAAGTTCGGGTAAGGATCCAATGATCGTTGAGGGAGGACCGACGATTAGGTCACGAGCGAAGTGAGTCAAGGAAGCTATAAGATTGCTTGCTCAAGCTGCAGTGGACGAAACGTTGATCACAACAAGCAAATGAACAAGTTTCGTGTTGGGCTTGGAAGAAGAAATCAGATGGATCAACTTGGTACAAACAGCGGACGAGGAAGCTGGACAAAGTAACTATGCGATGCCATATGCCCCTTTACAGAGACTGCAGAGGAGGGCAACAAGTGATCTATGCGGCCACTTTCAGACGCGATTTTTTCAATTTTCGCATAATCTTCTATTTTAGTTAAAACTCTTGTATGATATATTTTTGATATCTTTAATACTTAAATTCCGTTTCTAGCTAAATTTTATGAGTTCCTTATGAATATGACTCATTCTGTTCATTGTAAAACACACAATTATTGAGAGATTATTGCAAAGCAAATTTGCTTTGTTCTCTTTCTTCATTAAATTAATTTCAAACTTATCAAGAATTAAATTCTTGTGACGTTCTACAAATTCAAGTAAGGTTCATAAGTTTTGTGATCATGGGTCAAGATATTGTTAGCGATTGTATTGGTTCTTGGTTCAACAATTTATTGGGTCGAGCTTTTTAAACGTTGATTTTTGACTTTCTTGGGTTGTTCTAATTTGTCGTGGGTTCCTAGCTATATTTACTGCTTGGATTCGCATCAGTTAACCCTGATGATACAATACTCAAGGGCGTTTAGGGTGATGTTTGATGCTTGGATTCTATACTTCTCGGGTTTGACTGTGATGTCAAACTCGGGGTTTTACCAAAATTATAAATATCAAGTAGCATTAGGGAAGTTGATGAAGAATAAATGTCTAGGTTTGGGACTTAACCCTTAAGCCAGGAACGAGCTTGTTACAGCCCACAATAATACGACACGTAGCGTATTCACCCCTCAACTTTTTGATCACCTCAATCCCTCTTCCAGGAATCCCTAAAAATACCTCTCTGTGAAAACAGAAGTGCAGCCTATAGTCTCTCTCAGGGGCTCTAATCTCGCCTCTCTCAATTAGGACAAACTCTCTCGCCACGACCATTACTGTTGTGTTCTTTATACGAACAGGATTGATCAGGCACTTCTAGTGCTGGCCTAACAACAATATCCTCTGGATTCTGGAATGTGTCAGTCCACCTCAACCTCACCGTGCTCGTCCTGGGTCCTGTCTTCCTCTCCCTTATCTTGGCCTGTTGCCTCGGGGTACTCGAGCTCTCTACTTCTCAGGAATAGGTGAAAGTGAAAATGAAGAGAGGTACATGAAAATGACGCCTTAACTACTCCTATGTACATGGAAAACACCATTTTGTTTGTGCATAGAGAATATACAAACCATTAAATTTTAGACAATAAAAATAAATAAGATTTTCGACAAAAATAACTATCTACATCGTCAACAATGAATTTTGACGTCCCATTCTATAGCACTCTCGTGTTCGAAATATACTAGTACATCAATAAAAACAGGAGCAGCAAATTACACGTACATATTGAAGCAAAATATTCATGGCTTCCACTCAACTCCCACAAGTACATATAATAATAGAAATTTGATCAACTTTTTAACTGATTTCAGCCTTCACCATTTCTGAGAAAACCTTGCTCATTGAAACATTCTCAAGGTCGCCTAAACTTCCCATGCTGTATTGTGCAATGGACACACTCTGCTCCACTTCACTCCTTTCCTTCAGTCTCTGATGATTTTCTAGAATCTGAAGGGCATTTTCCAAATTCCACAATACGTCTCCCATTGTTGGTCTGTCAGCAACCTGTTCGGCCAAGCATTTTTCAGCCGTCTCCCCAAATTTTTGCATCGACTCCTGTTCAATTTCATCGACAAGATGACGGTCTAAAATTTTGTCCAACCTTCCTTGGCTTAGCCATTTCATTGCCCATTCAATTAAATTTACCGCTTCCCTTGGAAGTGATGGATCAATAACCGGCCTCCCACATATGACTTCAAGCATAACTACACCGAAAGAGTAGACATCAGATTTCTCAGTGAGTTTTCGTGTTGCCAAATATTCAGGATCGAGATAACCAAAACTTCCTTTTACTGCTGTACTAACGTGTGTTTGGTCTATCTCCGGACCAGTTTTTGAAATTCCGAAATCACCAACTTTGGCCATCATATTCATATCAAGAAGTATATTTGCAGACTTCACATCGCGATGAATGATCGCCTTAGCAGAACCTGTATGCAAATAGTGAATCCCTCTTGCTGATCCAATGCAGATTTCAAGCCTCTGTTTCCAATTCAATTTTGGAAGATTTGATCCATAAAGATGATCCCTAAGGGTTCCATTCTCCATGTACTCATAGATTATGATCATTTCATCCTTCTCGTCACAGTATCCTATTAAAGAAACTAAATGGCGATGACGAAACTGAGATAACATTTCGATTTCATTCCTAAAATCTTTACGGCCATGCTGAGATTGACAAATTCCTCTCTTCACTGCAAACGTCGTGTTATCCTTCAAAACTCCCTTGTAGACTTTCCCAAAACCACCAATACCAATAAGCAGATTTTCACTAAAATTGTCTGTTGCTTCTTGAACTGCCACAAGAGGGAACCTGTAACCTATTTGGGGATATTTACTATCCTCGAAACTTTCTAGATTCAATATGATAGAATGGTCCTCATCTGAGTGAACCACGTTGTCACTTCTTCTTCTTCGTCTGATCATCACAACAAAAAGAAATGCCAAAACAATGAAAATCAACGATGATCCAATAGCCAACCCCACAATCAACCACACTTTAGTCTTGGAAGCCGGTTTAGTCGTCTGGGTTTCAGCATCTGCAGGATCAAGACTGTCCTTAGAATTGCTTATCTTCATGATCTCGACTCCATTAAGAATTCCATCGGGATAAGCATTTTTCACATATGAACGACCAATACTTACGCTAAGATTGTGTATATCATTTATTCTAGTGATGGCATCCACATAATATGGAGCTCCGAAAACATTTGATGTCTTTTTGCTAAGATCTAGATCTCTAACAGCCACCCCAGAATTGAGAAAAACATTGAAGATAAGAGGACCAGGACTACGCTCTGCTATATCACAAAAATGAAACCGGACAACATAATCAAAACCAGGATCAACATCAAATGACCAAGTCATATTAACTATAGTGTCCGGATCAGGCTGCGAATGCAGCTTAGTGGCAGTACCATAGACAGAACGAGGAGCAATAAGTTCACTATCTCCGCTTGTCTCATTTACAGCCTGAACATTTGACACGAACTCAACAAGATTACTACTGCTCAAATACGCTATATCAGACAGCCAATAACGTGATAATTTATCATTCCGAGGGAACACAGTCTCATTACCCATATTCACTCTCCAAACTGTTTCTAGTGCTTGTGCCTGCACACTGGGGGAAGGCTGTTGAGAATTTACAGCAGGAGTGTAGTCCGGGATAACCACACCGGGCAGTGAAACGATTTCCAAAGCATTTAAAAATGCAAACGAACCGGGAGAAGGAGTAAAGGTAAGGACTAGATTATCTGTAGTTACATTGACAGAGTATTCCTTGACAACTGGACCATGTGGTGGTTGAAAGTTCTTTAACAGAGTAAATTTTTGAGCAGAAACAGAAAATTTAGCACCGGAAAGATCTATTTCACTGACAAAAGAAAAAAAGTGCAAACGAATCAAGTGCCAATCCCTTTTCTTCATTGGAAAGGTATAATTTGAGGAACCATTCAAAATTCTGGCAGTTTTGTACAGAGATGAATTATAAATGGATGGAGGAGAATCTGGAGTTTTGACAAAAATGATTTCTGGGGTTGACAGAATGCTAGAATTCAAGTTATCAGCCAAGAAAAGACGATTATCTACTTGTGTATTTTCTCTCGACCCGCAGTCTATTAGGTAGTTATCTGGAGGATCAAATTCTTGACAAGTGCATTTCAGAATGAAAATGAACAATAGAAATGTATGGATTTTCATACTGACATTAAACTCGAAAACTGTTGATCAAAAATAAGATACTAAGTGAAAGAAAGGATAAAGAATAACAGTAGCACCTTTTAGATATTAGGTTTAGTCCAAGGCACCCAAAGAACATATAAGTTTGAACAGATTAAGGATGTACTTGAGATGAACCCATTTATGAAGCTGGAATACATATGGCTATGGCCCACAGAAGAAGGGACGTTTAACAGCTTAATCCTTTAGACGAAGTGGAACTGACTCGGGAGTGTTCCTCTTTATTGTTTCATTTGCACAATTCATTGTACAAACTCACATGTTCTATGTGGGACTACAGGACAGACATTTTCATAGGTACACCATAATTGAAGACCACATAAAATTATAAAAAGACACAAAAATATTGGTAGGATGATAGACGAGGATAGATGAAGGTTCCTAGATATTGCAAAGTCTATAAAAAGAACAAATCCAAGTAAGAAATCATTAAAAAATGGCCAATCAAACACGAGATAGAAAGAAAAAGAAAGACATTGCACTGTCATTGTCTGAAACTATACTAAAACGCGTTTTCTTCAACCACCGCGTGAATCGAGCAAAAAAGTCAAGATATTTGTTAATAATTTATCCTATTCTTATATGGCCAACAATATAACATAACCTTTGGCTTTGTGTGGAAGCGATTTTTGAATGAAGTTGATTTCATTGGAGAATATGCAGTTAAAATGTAGAAAAAAATTATGAAAAAACATGAAAAATAACTTTTTTAAAGAATATAGTGTTAAAAATTAGTGTGGAGAAAAGTGATTTTCTAATACTCACTTTCAAACAAGGACTTTATATGATGGGAAACGAGACTTTCCTAGTCGTGATGGCTAAAATATTTGGTCATAATAAAAGTTAGTCAACTTATTTTTTTTTTTCAAACATTGGTTTTTCTAAGATGTAGCAAGTAGTTTATTAGAAAATCATTATTTCCTAATAACTATTTTATCTTTATTTTGAACCAATAAAAATTTGAAAAAAAAAGGTTCACCAACCATGTTTTAGGTTTGAAGTTATGTTCCAACCCCCCCCCCCCCTCTCTCTCATTTTTAAGACATTTTTTTTAAAATTTTAGATAAATGCAATGATTTTAGTTTAAAGAAAACTTTTTTTTTTCCCTATCTCTATTTGTACAAAGTTATTAATCTCTATAGTATTAGTGCCATAAATTTATTATAACCAATTTTCGAACTTCCACAATTCTTCTTCATATTTTTATGTCCTTTTCAAATATTTACAAATTTCCAGTACAAAGTCCAAATAAATTAATGAACTATAATCCAATTCTTAAAAAAATTATATATATTCCCCGATTGGAAACAATTTTATTTTATATAAATACAATTACACTTTTGTTAAGACTGCTAAATGAGCAAAAGAGTGGTAAATTTAACTTTCAGCAAAAATACTGTTTAAATATAATCACAGGGAAAGTGGGATAATAATTTGCTTATAGTAAGCATAAAATAATACCCATCATATGAACATGAGTAATGTTATTCATCATCACTGGTGCTAAACATCAGCCTATGTGGCAATTGCATGTCATTAAATGATAGATTTACTTAAATGCAATTTCAGATGATTCATTCATTTGAACCTATTAAGTGTGATCATATAGATTGGTGCTCTAACACCACTGATATTAGATAATATTATTGTATTAACATATTTAAAGCGAAAGATCTTAAGAAAGTAAGGATAAAAAATCAAAACCAACAAGAAAAGAGATAGAACTAAAAATGTAAATTTGTTTTTGTCAGGTAAAGAGGTGTATACTTGGACAAAGAATGAGTGTCATTATAATAGTAAAATATTTCTAATACGTGATAGTTTAATTTACTAAAAACAAACATGGGAAACTATTTTTATTCGAAAGGAACGGATTATTATTTATTATAGAGTGTTGTGTTTCATATAATTATTAGAGTTTTTTAGTAAAAAATTATTTAGAGTATCTTCGAGAAACTCTTTAAATATAAAATATTTTTTAGTTTAGAGATGCAATGTTTGAAAAGAACTTTCTATTTTAACTTTTTAATAACATCTTTAGGAGACTCCATACTTATAAAGGGTATCTTATGCATAATGAAGAGTATTTTTAGATTTAAAGAGTAAAATTGTATTTACACTCCATAAATATTCTTTATTTGACTCTTCATTTTATTTTTTCAACAAAAAATTATTGATTCTCGTCGTCTTTTATTTGAATAACTTTTTATATGTCAATTGGCAATCAATTCAAATATGATTTGAATAATTTTAAAAACAGAGTATAGATTTATATAACTTATTAAAAATGCATTTATCATAAAGTGAGGACATTTCTAAGACACCCTTTAAAAGTGAAATGCTCTTATTTTTAAAGAGTCAAAACTTAAAATTATGCTAAAAAATCCTTTATTTTAAAATTTTTAAGATAAAGAGCAATTTTAACTCTCTATGTTTGACAATCATTATTTTGGGAAAATAATATTTTGAATAGTGATTTTTAGAAAAATGTGTGGTTAAAAATAAAGAAAAGTTTTAGATTTACATGTAGAATATTTTATTGTATGAATGTGATTGAAAATGAGTATGTAAAAAAAAAATTGAAATAATGGTTATCAAACAGGGCTTAATAACATTGCAAGTTTCAATACTTCACTATTTAAATTATTACTATTATATAGAATATTTTAGTCATTGACATCTAAACATATATGTACTAATTGAAAATGAGTAAATAATAATAATAATTGCATGTTGGGAACAGTAAAATAAAGAGTTTGTTGAAATCTATAAAACAACACACTTTTAAAATTAAAAATGCTCGTCTCTAAGATACTCTTAAAAATAAAGAATCTCTCGAAAATGTTTTTTTTTTTAAAATAAAGTGTTTGTTGAAGTATACTATTGATGAAAATTGCAAAGGGTCTCCAACCTGCGGGTAGAAGTATAAAAATTAATTAGGCGATCAATTCTTTGAAGTAGTTTTGAAAAATTAGAATATGATTTTCTTTTTTGTAATATATAATACAGAACAATTCAATTGAATGACTACTTGTACTCTTTAGAGATTGAAAAATTAAGAATCACTAAGAACGTTAATGTCAAACATTAGTTATATATATGTTTTAATTTGCGTAGAATTTTATCAATATCCTTGAATTTATTATACGAGACAAGAGTAGAACTAGAATTTTATCGATATCCTTGAATATATTTTGGGAGATGAAACTACTGATACTATAATGAAAGGAAAGTGATTTATAGGCCAGGAAACGGGTAAAAAGAACATTGGCAGTCTGGCACATTGTTCTCTCTCAACTTCAAATGTACTGGTATGATAATCAAGAATTGCCATTTTTAATCAACTTCCATTAATTTGGTTCTAGATTGAGCATAACTAGGTTCTTATCATGATTATGAATAACAATTCTTCCTGTTTGTTTAATGATGCAACTGCTCCAAACAAGAAAAAATAATCAAAAGGATGGTGATCAAACCATAACAAAAAAAAATAGAAATTGTCACTCATGGACATTTCCCATTTTGAAGATCGACACGTCAAACTTTTGATGATGCTTTTGTTATGAACCTATATTCCACATGTAATATACAAAAAGGGTTAATGTATTCGAAATGTGCAACTTTTGTTGTAATTAATTACACATGCTGCTCAACATGTTAAAATCAGCGACATGTATATGTATACTGAATATATTATGGTCTATGTTAACATGTTTTATCTTCGGCTCATGTTTTCCATTGTGAAACCATATGTAGCACTACAATTCAGCCCGTTGAAACCCCCATGTCATTTATGCTCTTTACAATTTCTTACTGTCTAGTTCACTACATAAAAAACTTTTTCTTATCACGGTCAATATTAGAAACATAGCTCTAGATTATAAAATAAAAATAATATGAAAAAGACAATATATGTGTGTTTGTGTGTTGTAAAACTATAAGATAAATATTGATGATTCTCTAGTCTTATCATCATGCATAGATAAGTTTTATCCAATTTAGAAAATCTATTTTATTCCAATTATAACTCTCATTTTGAACCATATAAATACGAGTCTTGATTCTTCATAAAATACACACTTGAATTTTGAATCTATACTTTTCTCTCTATTTATTCTTTATAATTATATTTTTCTCTTTAGTTCATAATACGTTATCAGTACGAAGGCTTTTTATCTAATTTCTATTTTTTCTTAGAGAAAAAATTATCAATAATCATTAATACTCTCTACACCAAAGTTTGTACCCAATTTCAAATTGTGATTTTTTTTATTACACGTCTCTGCATCCAAATCCTCAATTCTGCACTCTAGTAGAATATTCAATGTCTTGCACCCAATTTTGAAAATCCCCTATATCTGCCGTTTATTTGAATATTATGACGAAATTTGCATAATTGCACGTATGTTTTGTAATATAATAATTTCTTTCTATCATTAAAATTTAGTTGCATGGGGTTTGTGTAGAAAAAATAATTGTAAGTACGCATATTCCATTGAATTTCTTTACATCTCATTATCCACGTCAGTCGTTAAAAATAATGATTTATAGTAGTTTTAATTGCATATTAAATTAAAGTAAACATTATCTTGTGATTACGTAATGAAACTAATGATGTTGATTATTATCTTTGTATGCAAAAAAAATAAAAATGTGACTATATAAATTGATTAAACATTATTTTATGGTATTGATATATATAATTTGTTATTGTCATATCAAAACGTGATTAAACATTTTTTTATGTTCGTTTATAAATTTTAAATTGATCATGTTGTTGCTTCTGAAGAAGCACAACTCTACAAATAATTGATATTTTGCGATAAACATATTTCTGAAGAGTTAACATTTTTAAATAATAGTTTGTTGATGCTTCTAAAGCATGACAACATTGTTAATATTCTAAAAGAATATTAATTGCTCCAGAAGAGTATGAAATTACAATTTCAATATTTCAAAAGAATATTAATCGATTTATGGGTAAAATCACAAATTATAATTTTTAATATTCCAAAAGAATATTTATATATTACTCTTGAAGAAGCAAATGTATGGCTTTCAAGAGTTAATGTTTCGAAATAATAGTTTGTTGTTGTCTTTGAAATTGTACAACATCATAATTAATATTCAAGGAGAATATTACTTGCTCATAAAGAGCTTGAATTATAATTTTCAATATTTCAGAAGAATATTGACATATTTCTCTTGACAAAGTAAAAGTAAAATATAACGTAATCTCGAAGTAGCACATTATAATTTCCATTAATATTCTAGATAGATTTTACTTGCTCCCAAAGAGCATAGTAATATAAAATCTAACATAAATCATATTTTTACTTCTGAAAATTAAATCTTTACATATTTTTTTTACTCTAAACGATAATATGATATTAATCCTAAAGAGAATGATATTATTGTTATTCTGGAACGAAGACATTTGAATAGTCCAGAAGAATATTGCAGCATTGTTTGAATCAATTAATATAAATCAATATATTGAAGAATATTATATGATTATTTTTTAAGAATCACAATTTTGACATTTTAATGTAAATATTATATTGATCCTGGAGAATTGCAATTTTAATTAAATTGCTTCTAAAGAAACAATGGTTTATTTATACTAATATTCTCGAAAATATTCTTGACTGGTACATAACGCTATTTTTTGTAATATATTCTTCACTAAATAAAAAAAAAACCTACAAAGTTTGTAATAGTATTTCTTAACTGGTACATAACGCTAAACTTTAGTGACATTTTGATAAAAAAAAAAAATTGAACCAGAAGTTCAATAAATCTTATATTTTATTGTTTAGCATGTATAGTTAAACCATTACTGGATCAATAATGATGCAAAATCAAAAATTCAAATTGACATTTAACGAATAACCAGAAGATTCTTCAATCCAAAAAATCTTGCATCATGTTTGTTCTTGAAAATTAGTCATTGATCGCCACTAGCTAAAATATGGATCGAATTTGCTATATTTCTAAAAATTACTCAGAGTAATAAATGGGACCATATCACCTTCCACGTTTGTATCTAATAGATTTGATATATATACTAGACGATTGCATGATATTCACAACTTGAAGATTATGAAATTACTGCTCAAATTTTAAATTATGAGCATAATTTTTAGATTATACAATCAAGACGATGTGTCTTATTAATGCTAGTGATCCTAAATCTCAGCATATTGATAAGTGTTAGTTGAGATTTCGATAAATGGTTTAACACTATTATTTGTTAAACGCTTCCAATTAATTTAATTGAGAACAAAGTACTTCTTATTCTATTTAGGGAAATCTATTGCGCATCATGTCAACATCATAGTTCGCTCTGTTATAATTGGCTTGTGATCAAAGCCTAGTTTTTCCATCAAATTATTCCGATGGTGCAAGATATGTTAAATTGATAAGTCACAATGCATTGAGATGAAAAGTAAAGAATGCTAAGAATAAATAAGCAGTTTGAATCTTTATGTCAAATTGATGATATTTTATAATGAGGGTTGTTGATTGTCAATTTAATTGGACAATTTTCTCAACATTATGGGGATGAATTAAGAAGTTGAAATTAATGTACAAATGTATGATTATCTAAATCTTCGCAAAAGATAATTAGACCATCGAAAGATAATTTATTTAGATACATTTACTGATCAAAGAGATTGACAATATCTCACACCAACTTTAAAAGCTTCAACTCAAATTAACATCTTGGAGGATAATTAGTTAGTATTATATTTGATAAATTCACGGCACGCCTAAAACGTGATAATATTCGATTTTAATGTAAAAATCTCCAAATGAAAAATGAGCAAATAGTAAAGATTGTCCCATCAAGGAGGCATATACACTTGATAAGTATTTAGACATAATAAATTATAGAACCCCAAAAGAAGTTCAGATACCTGATATATTGAAAATTTGAGATATTTCAATAAGTTATGTTGTCATGAGAAAAGAAATAAAATCGAAAAGAAAAGAAAAAATTGTCAACAACACCTTTATACATGATGTACTACATCATAATATGAATAGCAATGAATCAAAATATATTTGTCGAAATATATTGATCAAATAAATAATTGGTCAAATAAATTGACGCAATCCTAACAAATGGAATTTACCTAGAGAACTTGAATTTTCTGGATCCAGAACACCTAAAGGTGTGTATACTTATGCGAAATAAAAATATAAAAAGTAAAGTCGTAATATGAAATGTACGACTCTTTACATAATAAATTTTGCGAAGACTCGTGTAAATAGATAAATTTTCATGTGGTGGATGTAATCACAAGTTTCTATTTTATTAGTCTGACAATGCATGAAATCTGAAATGCATATAACAAATTTGACTATAGACAACTTATCTTGTATGATTTTAATACTATCTTTGAAGGATGTTATGTCTGAAGCATATAATTCAAGTGCTATGATCATGAGTGGAAGAATACGCGTTGTACTCTTTTTTTCTTTAACCAATGTTTTGTCCCATTGAGTTTTTTTGGCAATGTTTTTAATGAGGCAATTTTTTTAGCGTACTGAAAAAAATAATATACTCATTTTCATTTATTATGATTTTTTCCACAAAGTTTTTCCTAATAAGATTTTAAGGAGACATATTCTTTGTGCAATGGTGTCCTTAACCTACAAGGCATTTACCCTAAAAAGTATACTCTTATATGTAAGCGACTCATGAAAAAATCAACAAAAGCAATTTCTTGAATCATCGTGCTACAACAGTCATCAAGTTTTGTCCCATCGATTTTTTTAAAAATATTGACGTACAAGACATCAATATTAAAGACATTGACATACAAGATTTGGATCGTTTGATACAAGAATTGAAATCAGGGAAGTAGTTGTACAATTTTTCCTTCGTTCAAATTTTGTCCTGCTGGATTTATTGACAAGGTTTTAATGAGACAGCATTTTATTTCTCCAAATTATTATTATTTTTCATTTGTTGGTATTTTTGTCCCATCAAATTTTTGTCAAACAGTATTTCAATGAGATAATTTTGTGCAAATAATCATCAAAAAAGAGTGTTGTAAAATTATAAGATAAATATTGATAATTATCTAGTGTTATCATGAAGCATAGATAAGTCTTATCTATTTTAGAGAGTTTATTTCATTCCAATTGTAATTCTCATTTTGAACTGTCACGCATTTTCTATATCGTGATTTATGACGCAAGTGTACGGTGTCAAGTTTTGTAATATAATAACGGAGTTAGAGTGTCGAACTCATAGGGATTGTAATTCAAATTTCTACTAAGTATTATAATTATATAGCCTCTATTTTATCTGGATGAATGAATTTTATAATCAATATTTTTTTAAATTAATATGTGACGAATTCAACAAATAAATGCAAGCTAGGAAAATAATCAGGTGATGAAGCCTATGGTTATGATTTCACCTAACTATCAAATATGATTCTCAATTATATAATTATTTCTCATCAAAATTTCAAAGTTTATAAGCAAGAAAACTAATGTAATTTTACTTTCTCTCTCGAGTGCCAAGCAAAAACTATTCCTATATTTCAATTTCAATTCTAATATCTCTATTCCGAATTAAAATATAGAATTTATCAAGTTCGTAATTCTTAAATGGAACATGCTTCAAA
>CAIGRT010002857.1:0-13630 GCA_903798405.1 Fraxinus platypoda
TTTGAAATTTGATTTCACATATTTGGTTGTTTTCCACGGAGACTTATTTTTCTGGAATAGATTCATGAAGATTTCATGTCCACTCATCTCATTCCTTAGTCCTTACCCCTTGGTTGTGTTATCTTTGTGCAATTCCATTTTGAAACTTGTGATTTCCCTCTTATATGAATCATACTGCTTAGATATATTTATACTTCTAGGTTCTTGTTAAGATCTGATTTAGACTTCATGAAAAATGTCTCAAATGTTTCTTCCCCATTCTTGTTCAGGTCTTTCGTTGTGTTAATGGCGCTTGTGGGCAATTTTATCATCCTCGTTGCGTAGTGGAACTTCTCCATTCAGGGAACAAAACAGAAGCAGAAAAACACGAGAAAAAGATTGCAGCTGGGGAACCGTTTGCATGCCCCCTCCACAAATGCTATGTTTGTGAGGAGCTAGAAGTTAAATCAGAACCTGACTTGCAGTTTGCCATATGTCGGCGTTGTCCTAAAGCATACCACAGGAAATGTTTGCCCACGTAAGTGTTATTTCATTTTGCGTATATCTTGAGACTATTATTAATTCTTCTTGTCTAAATTGACACTCCAGTGTAGACTGTCAAAGTTTTTGTTGCATTGACCAGGGAGATTCTGTGTGAAAAGGATGATGATAAAGGCATTCCACGAAGGGCCTGGGATGGTCTATTTCTCAATCGTATATTGATTTACTGCTTGTAAGTTCCTGAAAATTTCCAGCTTGATTATATCTTCTGTACGAGTCATTTTATTAACCTAATAGCATCATTCTTATCAGAGACCACGATATCGTCAAAAGGATTAAAACCCCAGTTAGAAACCATATAAAATTCCCCGATGTACAGGATAATAAGAAAATGCAACCATTAGGATCATCCGGCAAGAAGAAAGTAGTTTTGGAGGAAAGAGGTGCTGCTCCAGATAATATTGCTGCAAAGAAAAGTGATACAAAACCATCAGAAGGGGTTGAAGACTCGTCTTTTGGCTTGAAGCAGGGTGATCTTTCTAAAAAGAGAAGGAGGAAATTTTCTGGACCGGAGTCTTCCAAAAAGCATAAAGTAATGGATGTTCATGAGACTGATATGGACAAGAGTTCTCTAAGGAAATCAAATGAACCTGCCACTTCCGAATCCAATATATCTTTAGGCGAGAAACACAATTCTCGACCTGTCAAATCTAACAGGGCGGAGAGAACTGATGGGAAACTAGAGCAAACTCAGATGGTTAAGCATAGTACTGATACAAAGAAGAGGTGATGAATTATTCTGCCTTGGCTATCATTTATACTCCTCTTTTCCTTGCTCCTCCTTCCCTCCTTGGTTTACGGGGGTACATAATTAGTATGTAATGGCGTCACAATTTTAAGACAAATAAAGTGCTCAGTATCGTTAGTTTTTCTTTTATTTGATTCTTTTCCTTTGCAATGCAGAATATTGGCCATGATAGAAGATGTTTCCTCCTTGGTGTCACTTGAAAAGATTCCAAAAAAGCATAAAGCACCATTCATGCATACTCAATCTTCAAAGAATGTTACCATGGGGAAGGTGGAGGGTTCTGTCGAGGTACATGTCCAGGAATGTTTTGTATCTTCGAGTGGACAAGAAGTTCCGCGACTAGATGAGTTAAACTGTACCCGGCTGAACGGTATGGCATCGGAACCCCATTTAGCAGATACAAAGAGCATCGACCGTGCAGTTCCAAGACCGGTATTTCTAGCCAACTCATTCTACTTTGCTTCTGGTCCTTATCGCCCATCTCTAAACAACACAGCGGGTTGGCTTGATGAATAGATATGCCCATTTCCAGTAGGACCAACGGTAGTTTATAGTTCAGTAGCCGATGACTCGTGTTCTTATTCTGTTTGTGTACATTTAACTCAACTGGAGAAAATATACTCTTCACTCCAGTGCTATGTAAAGCTAGTTGCCTCACAGCATCTTCATACATGTAATTATATATTTTTTTTCTTTCGAGGTTCTTTGCATATTTTCTTAGTTAACGGATTAATGCATGAATTTTGCATTTCATTTAATGGTTAATACTTGATCTGGTACATATACCTGCTTTATTTATCAACAAGAATATGACAGGATGATCGACCTATTTTTATTTTTTTTACAGGGAATCGATAGAATTATAGTGAGGTAGAAACTCACATAGAATGGAAGAGTCACAACAATGTTTAATCCCCTGTTTGATTCAACCAAAAAAGTTGATTAAAAATTTAATAACTTATAATTTAAGCGCATGTTTGATCCTCATTTTTGAAGTAAAATATATTTTAAAATAGTGATTTTTTGAAAAATATGTGATTAAAAAGTAAGAATTTTTTTTTACTTCCGTGTAAAATTAATTTTATAGAATAATGTGTGATTGAAAAGAAATTTTGAAATAAAAAAGAGCTCAAACGGAGCATGAAAAAACTTTGTCAAATGGGGCCAACAGTCAACTTCGGCTGCCGCATAAATATTTCAAACAGACAAATCAAAACCCTAAAGGCTACTTCCTAGAAAAGTCAAAAGATGTTAAGAAAAAGAAAAATCAACAGAGTACTTCCAAAAATACAAAGCAATAAAAATATGGATGATTTCTGCAGTCTTTACACCATTGCTAGATTTATAATTTATTCTCTTGCACTTGCACTGTATAATACCATTTGAAAACAGTGAAAAAAAAGACCAGAAAAAGCTGTGAAGAAATCACAAAAATGGAGGGTGAAATCTGGAATTTAGCTTATGTCTGGTTTACAGTGATGACATCTCTCTGTTACTGCTATTTCGTATCTGCAAAGTTCCGAAAAGGGTTATTCAGATTTATGTCTCTTATCCCCATTTTATCTCTCTACGCAAGTCTCCCTCTCTCTCTAAACTCTGCCTTCCTCACAGGAGTCACAGCATTCTTAATCACATGGCTCACCAGTTTCAAGCTTCTCCTCTTTGCTTTCAATCAGGGCCCACTTTCAATTCACCCCACAAAGCCCCCTCTCCATACTTTCATAGCCATTGCTGCTCTACCCATCAAGATCAAGCAAAACAAGAACTTCCCAGTTTCTCAAAGTCCAAAGAAAGTACCTCTGAATATGACTACCGAAACTGTTGCTTTTGCTATATTAATAGCAGTAATTCTCGAGTATAAAGATTGTATTCCTCCCAAGATTTTGTTGATTGTATACTGTTGTTTGGTGTTTCTGTTGATTGATCTGATAGTTGCTTTATCTAGTTTTCTTGTTCGAGTTCTTGTTGGATTAGAGCTGGAACCACCGTCCGATGAGCCTTATCTGTCCACATCTCTCCAAGATTTTTGGGGCAGGAGGTGGAACCTCACAGTAACAAACACTCTGCGCCACACAGTATACAAACCCGTGAGGTCAGCCGCGGCTGCTGTATTGGGCAATAATTTGGCCCCGCTGCCGGCGGTGGTGGCGGCTTTTATTGTGTCTGGTATGATGCACGAGCTCTTGTTCTACTATGTCACACGGGTGAGTCCCTCGTGGGAAATGACATTGTTTTTTGTACTGCATGGAGTTTGTGTGATGGTGGAGTTAGGGTTTAAGGCGGCTTTGGTTGGCAAATGGCGGTTGCCGTGGTTCGTTAGTGGGCCGTTGACGGTGGGTTTTGTGGTGGCCACGAGCTTTTGGCTGTTTTTTCCTCCATTGACAAGGAACGGTGCAGATGTTAGGGTTATTGAAGAGTTCAGATTTTTTGGGGAGCTTGTCAAGAAGAAGATGCTGAAATTCTTGGCCAGAATTTGAGCTGACATTCAAATGAAAATTACGTTGTACTTACAACTGGTACTTAATTTTGTTTTTATGCCAAAATAGTTTATGCATTTTTATTTTGGGTATATTTAACCCAAACTAAGTTCTTGTTTCGTTTCGTTATATTAATTTTAATTACACATTCATAGTTACTGATCCAATGTTACCTAAAATGAGTTGCTTCATAGCATCTATACATCTTATTAAAATAAATTTTTATTAGTTTATATTTGCATCGTTTCATCGGTTCCTAATCTTTATTCTATAGTCTAAACTTCTCCATTTGCCCCGTGTCATTCATCATGAAAATTTGTAATTATGACACGTAGATAGATGAAGAAATAAATTGTTGTTTCCAATAAAGATGGAGCTTAGATTATAAGATATTTCTACGTAGTGCTCAAGCGTGTCCAAGAATTTTGATCGAGTTTTTGTGTGTATGTAATATGTATAGAGGTCATTACTCTGCCGATGAAGAAGCCGATTATGTATGTAGGTCATTGCTCTTTTTCCCAAGTAGTGTTAGTTCCTTTTGTTATGTTCGTGTCAACCCTCAACACCTATCGAGTAATCCAATATCTGCAATAGCCACTTCTATTCTCAAGATTATTTCACTAGCGTTCGTCCTCTCTTTGCAAGGAAATGATCTTAGCACTCGTTTCCATAGCCATGATATGCCATATGGCGTCCTAATAGATTTGAAGCTACAAATCTCATTCGGATTTTGTTAAGAGTTGATCGGATCAATGCCTAAATTTGATTAAGCTACATAAGAAGAGCGTGTATTATAGTGCAAAAATATCAAGAAATTTATTACAAATTATGAGTTTGATTGGAATAAGGCTGATTTGGAATAAGAAGTAAGAAGTCCATATAAAGTGTAAACGTTATGATTTTATAGTACAAAATATCAAGAAATTAATTTCATGGGACCAATGCCTAATTTTGATAAATAATTTTTTTTGTACTCTCTTTATGAATTGTCATTTACACAAAACAAATATCACGCGTGTCATTGAATTCCAGCGGTGCTGTAATCTACAAAAACAACGGACTTGAAAAACAGTGTGAAAAGCGGCAGAAAAATCTGTAAACAAATCTCAAAGAGGGAGGCGGTGAAATAAAAAATTTGGCTCTTGCCTGGTTGAAGGTTTTTATGGTATCTCTCTGTTACTGTTACTCTATGTATGCAAAATTTCCGAAAGGGTTTGGATTTTGGAAAAGGAATAATTAGATTAATTATCCTATTAGGGTTTGCAACTTTATGTATAGGGGAGTTAAATCAATGTGCTTGGAATGAGGTTAACTGATTGATTACTTCTCTTTGTTTCTAAGGTTTATGTAAAATTTCCAAAAGGGTTTGGATTTTGGAAAAGGAATAATTAGACTAACTATCCTATTAGGGTTTGCAACTTTATGTATAGGGGAGTTAAATCAATGTGCTTGGAATGAGGTTAACTGTTTGATTACTTCTCTTTGTTTCTAAGGTTTATGTGTCTGTAACAGCTCAGAGTAATTTTGAATTATTTCTAATTTTTTGTTTTGTCTTCTTATCTGAATATGCATGTTAAAAGTCACTTTTCTTCAGCACTCAATTTGTAATTTAATTCTGATGATGATTCTTGTTCAGGATTTATCCATCTCGAATAAAGTTTGTTGCTGAGTTTTTGGGTTTATTAGAAAGGTTAATAGGTGGCGAGTTAGATTTTATTGGCTATTTTGTCCTATGATCAGGATGATATAGTGATTCATTAAATGTATGCATTGTAAATATATGCTGCTCTTTACAATTTTTTGTGACCTGGGGGATGCACAGTACATTTTATTCTGCCTTGAATCATTTCACTTTCCCCCCTGCTTTCGTGTTTGGATTATGGCATGCTGTCAATGTGTTATTTTTAAGTGAAAATGATACCAAAGTGAGTTTTTGACATTCTATTTATGGGAAAATGGTTGAATTGTGACCTTCATTTTTGGTTTCCCAAATCTCAAGAACAATAAGGGTTTCAGTAAGTTTTTTTTGTTTTAGTAAGTTTGCTCTTTAAACTGGACAACAAAACAAAAAATTAATGTTTTACAGATACTGAGGACCATTATAAGATAACACAGGAAATAGCAAAAATAATGGCTGCTGATGCTTCTGAGAAACCAAAATTGATGGATGATATGGACGAGGATAATGAGCCCTCAGTTTTTAAACGGAGCAGACCATCAAAGCAAAACCAATCAAACTCACTGGCTCAAAAGTCATCTTCATCTCAAAAGCTCGATCGACAATTAGGAAGGCCAATGCCCGATGTACGTGCTGGAAATGGTAAAACTTTTGGGGTTCAAAAGGGTAATATGATCTCGTCTTCCAAATCACCCCCGACTGCCCTGGAAGCATCTAATTCATATGCTAAGGCCTCCCCTCTGAGGTCTCCGAATGGAAATCTGAAACCTTCAGCGACTTATCGTTCAGAAAATGTTATTCAACTGAGGATGGTGGAGAAGCCTTCGACTGGGCATGCTGCTGAACCAAATGACTCCAAGGATTCGGAATATGGTAAACCAGTAAGTGCTTGGCTTTCTACTAGCTTATCAAAGATCAACTCGAACAATGCATGCAAAGGATCCAATGCTTCACGATTTGGTCAAAAGCCAAGCATCTCCAATCAAGCAGATTCGGATGATGAAACTGTTGAATCTTGTGCCAAACCAAAGTTGATGGATGATATGGATGAGGATGATGAGCCCTTAGTATTGAAACGGAGCAGCTCATCATGGAAGCAAAACCAATCAAACTCACTGGCTCAAAAGTCATCTTCATCTCAAAAGCTCGACCGACAATTAGGAAGGCCAATGCCGGATGTACGTGCTGAAAATGGTGAAACTTTTGGGGTTCAAAAGGGTAAGATGATCTCGTCTTCCAAATCACCACCTGTTAAATCTCCCCCATGTAGCCTGCAAGCATCTAATTCATCTGCTAAGGCATCTTCACTGAGCTATCCCAAGGCAAATCTGAAACTTGCAGAGGCTTATTGTTCAGAAAATGTTAATCAACCGATGAAGGTGGACAAGCCTTCAACTGGGCCTGCTGCTGAACCAAATGCCAGATCCAATGCTTCATGTTTGGGTCAAAAGTCAGGCATCCCCAATTCTGATGAAGAAAAGCTTCTCGCAGCAAAAAATAACCAAAATGGGTCTGCCTTGAGAGACATATGTTCGAAGAAACCTTCAACCATGTTAAGTAAGAGACCTGCCAGCGAGGTAAACTCTGCAGGCCAACCTTCAATTAAAAAGCGTGAGCTTTTCCTTGCATCAAGGCCTGTTAATAACAAGCAAGCATCTGTCAAAGCTGACACAAAGGTACACGATGATGAAGACCATGTTCGAATTTCTCAGAGAATGGAGAAGCTGGCTGCTTCAGACAGAAAATCATCAGCAGTTAAAAAAGTAACAAAAGTTGTTTCTTCTTCACTTAATACAACAAATAAGGAATCGAAGAAGGTGACAGAAAAATCTCAGGACTCCAAGTCATCAGAAGTTCTTCCAAGCTCTGGTGAATGGCAGAGATGGACTACCTTGGTTCAGAGTGGTGTGATATTTCCTCCTCCTTACCAGCCTCATGGGGTTATGGTGCTCTACAAGGGGAAGCCAGTTGCCTTAACACCCGAACAGGAGAAGGTGAAGCTCTCTCTCTCTCGCAACAAACATGGCTACTAGCTTGTCTTTTAGTTCATTGGGTCTAGATCTTCAAAATTTTGTCCTCACATTGTTCCAAGCCATGCCATGTTTTCCCTTTTCTTTTGCAGGTGGCCACGATGTTTGCAGTGATGTTAGATACTGATTACATTAACAAACCTAACTTCAAAGAGAATTTCATGAGTGACTGGAAGAAAATACTGGGAAAGAATCACATTATTCAAAACTTGGAAGACTGTGATTTCACCCCGATATACGAATGGCATCAGAAAGAACAGGAGAAAAAGAAACAGATGACTACAGAAGTAAGTTAAAGATTCGTCATACTTTCTGTATGTGATATTTTAAGTGTCAATTTTGAAAGTAAATCTGAATCTGCCTTCAATATTAAGCACGCAAACTTCTTCATTTGACAGGATATTGGAACTGATAGTGGTGTGACTAGTAAGAAAGAAGATAACAAGTCTGATGAAATTGATGATTTTTCTGCGTCTGTCTGTGAAATTTGTGACGATGGTGGATCACTTCTGTGGTATGTTTGTCTTAACTTTAGTCTCGCACTTGTCATATTTCCTATATTTGTTACTTTCTTATTTCGCAGTTCAGTGTCTAAATATACAGCTTTATCAACATTGCTTTGTTATATATGCTTGGAGGTATGCATGTACCTATTTTGTACCATTTGCTCGATAAATGGTCTTTCGTTATAATCTCACATTCTTTTAATACATAATATTCCTAGCTTTCATGATTGCTAACTAGTAACTGACAGAGCTAGTGCTTGTAATATAAAAAATAACTAATAAGAGCCAAAAAGTTGGTGAAGAACTCATTTGAATTTCCTGGACAACTTTCAACTGAGAATTTAGTGTTAGTAGCAATAGGGGTGACATATGGTAACTCTATGAAGTATGGTCAAGGGGTTTTTTGACATTTGCATTGTATCCTTTATGTATTGCGGGACGTGGGCCTATACGATGATTTTCATCATCATAAACGTCACACACGGCTTCCTTTTATTTGCCTACAAAGAATTTTTCTTCTTTCGTTATTTTTATTGTTATGAGAGCAATACTAACATAGGATGCAAGAAACAAAGGACCACAACTATAGAAGGGTAAAGGAAGGAGGGAATATAGAAGAAAGGGAAAAAGACATATAAGAAAAGGGAAGATGAGAAGAAGAGAGAGGGAGAGAGAAACAAACGAGAAAGAGGAAAGAGGGGAGAGAATTTTTAGGGAGAAATATGTGATTTTGTTCGATGTGAAAGTTTAATTATCACAGTGCATAAGCCCTCTTTATTGTAGGGTTTAAACTAATTTAATTTAAATTAGAAACAACTAATAAAATATTAAAAAACCTATCAAATAAACCCTAATTACTTTTTTGAAAAATAAGAATCTAATCATATAAAGTCTTCATATAATATATGTAATATGATTTATCATTTCTCCCTGATTGAGAGAACTTGGCTTCGACGAGATATACTATAACTTCTTACCCAATGAGGATGATCTTTCCTCATGACTAAATAACGTTATTGACCATATGGTGGTAACTTTATATACAAATCATCCACAATAACATCATCTGATCAAGCGGTAATCTTTCTTTTTAAGCAAGTATCGATGTTGGTCCCAATCACCATACATATACATATCCTCTATATCATCAAGAAAGACACGAGTTTGCACATTAGACATTAAAAAAAAAAAGGCATGATGGAAATAGAACACATTTATGTTCAGTAGAAAGAAACTCCCATAAATTTTTTTTTTTTTGAGATTTAATATTTCTTTGTTGCCATCAGTCTATAAGATCCTATGCCCTTTTTTAGATGGAGTCAAAAGAATCAGCAACTCCCTCATAAAAGACGCGATGTGGTGGCCACCAAACTTTAGCCAATTCTCACCGCACTCTATATTTAATAGGATCTCCATCAAATACTTCCACAATATATTTAATAGGATCTCCGTCAAATACTTTTGCACAAATATTTCATTTTAATCCGTGATGACTCATTCTGTATAATGACACCTAATTGTGCATATTCCTTGAGAAGGATAACTAAGAATAATGTGAGATTTGCTGTTGTTTTTTGAGAGTAAATGTAAGATGACACGTGGCTTGATCTTCATATATTTGATAGAAACATAAAGTTGCATCGCAAGAGGAAACTTTAATATCACAGGGCTGGAGTGTTTTAGGTATTTATGAATCCATCACATAGTTGTTATGCTGAGTTGTTCATAATTGTGTTAAACGGATCGCTGTTTTTGCATATTTATGTTGCAGCATGTTTAAACATTTTTTCTTATTTGGTACAAAATTCAGGTGGGGGTATCACCTGTATGGTATGTTCTTATCTTCATTTTTACTAATTTGTATTTTTTTTGTGGCCTTTTGTGCTATTCACACTCTTTTAATCAAGTTCTATCCACTTTCTGCAAATAATCAATGTAACTAACTCTTCTCTTGTTGGTTTATAATCAATCACATGTTATGATCTTAATTAGTTGCCAAGGAAAGTGTATGAGGTCGTTTCATTCAACTGTCAAGGATGGTGCTGAATATCATTGCAAGTCTCTTGGTTATACTGATGTAGAAGCGGAAGTATGCCGACTACCTGTTTTGACACCTGCTTTTATAGTTTTCTGTTTCTATATTCTTGGACCTTTGTTTAGATATTTTGTATTGCATGTTTTTAATTGCAGGAAATGAATACCATAGATTTCTATTGTGCAAATTGCAAGTATAACCAACACCAGTGCTTTGTTTGTGGGGAATTGGGGTCTTCTGATGAATCTTCTGGTGCTGAGGTATGAGTTCATTTGAAATATACTGTCGCTTTGTTTATTTTCGTGAAGGGGCCTGTTTAACAACTCCTAATAGTTACTTTTGAAATTTGATTTCACATATTTGCTTGTTTTCCACGGAGGCTTATTTTTCTCGAATAGATTCAGCCCTTGTGTGACGTTCATTTTATGAGAAGTGATTTTTTTTGGAGAATGTCTTGTTAAAAAGTTGGAAAAAGTAGTGGAAAAATGTGAAAAATGATTTTTTTTTTTTTTTAAATGTGTTTTGTTGAAAATGAGTGTTGGGAAAAAAGTTATTTTGAAAAAGTAAGTCTCAGACAAGGGCTCACGAAGATTTCAAGTCCACTCATCTCATTTCTTTTCCATTTCTCTTATCTTTCATTTTTCTTTTATTCTTCGTACTTCTTGAGTTTTCTTGTACTATATTTATGGTTTCTTTTCAACTAGCATGATAGTTTGGTTGCAATAGTTGGATGTCTGTAAGTAAGCTCATTCTTTCCCTCGTCTCTGGTCCATCTTTCCATTGTGTTTCTGTGGCAATCATTGATATGTTTTGAACCTTCTCATTCTGTATTCAGTTTTTAAAGTTTGATATGATTTTCGTTTTTTCTTCCTTCCTGTTATTTCTAAAAGTGTTGCCAATATACATAAATAACTTTTGTGGTTCTTCATCCTGTTAGCATACCCATTGGCAGTGTTATCTTTGTGAAATTCCATTTTAAAACTTGTGATTCCCCTTTATATGAATCATACAAAGATTTTTCTATATTTTTAGGTTCTTGATTATATCTGAGCTAGACTTCACTGTTGCCATCTGCCAACATGGATTGCATTTTCTTCTGCATGTAAAATGGCTCAAATGTTTCTTCCCCATTCTTGTCCAGGTCTTCCAGTGTGTTAATGGCGCTTGTGGGCGCTTTTACCATCCTCACTGTGTAGGGAAACTTCTCCATCCGAGGGATAAAACTGAAGCAGAAAAACACAAGCAAAAGATTGCAGCTGGGAAACCGTTTGCATGCCCCCTCCACAAATGCTATGTATGCGAGGAGCTAGAAGTTAAATCAGAACCTCACTTGCAGTTTGCCATATGTCGGCGTTGTCCTAAAGCATACCACAGGAAATGTTTGCCCACGTAATTATTATTTCTTTATGCAAATTTCTTGAGACCGTTTTTTATTCTTATTGTCTGAACTTACACTCCCGTATATACTGTCAAATTTTGGTTGCAACACCAGGGAGATTGCATTTGAAAAGGATGCGGACAAAGGCATTATACAAAGGGCTTGGAATTATCTTCTTCCCAATCGTATATTGATTTACTGCTTGTGAGTCCCGCAAATTTCCAGTTTGATTATATCTGCTTTATAATTCATTTTATTAACCTAGTAGCATCATTCTTATCAGAAACCATAAAATCGATGAAAGTATCTCGACCCCTGTCAGAAACCATATAAAATTCCCTGGTGTTGGGGATAATAAGAAAACGCAACCATTAGGATCATCCGGCGAGGAAAAAGTGGTGTTGGAGGAGTTAAACCATACCAGGCTGAGCCGTATGGTGTCTGGACCACCTTTGGCAGATACAAGTGGCAAGTACCCTCCTCCAGTTCCTATACCTGGATTACGAGCCAATACGTTTGGCTTTGCTGCTGGGCCTCGTTGCCCTCCTCAAAACAACTCTACTGGTTGGCTCAAGGAATAGATATGCCTGTTTCTATTAGGACTGATGGTATATTTTAGTTCAAGAAGCCCGGTAACTCAAGTTCTAATTCTGCTATTTTTGGGTATATGTAATAAACTGGAAAAAAAATGTACTCTTTACTCCAGTGCTGCGAGGAGTCAAGCATCTTTAAAGACATAAACATACATACATATGTACCGGACGCTCATTAGTTTCGAATGAAGAGTGCCCTAGCCCCTATTGTATTGGAATTAGGCCCATCTTTGTCTCTTTCAGTGATATGTTTCGGTCCTCTTCCCCAGAGAGAGAGAGAGAGAGGAGAAAAACTTTTGCGTATTTCCTAGTTTACATTTGATCATTTCCTAATCTTTTCTATCCCATCTGTCCCGAGTTATTTACGGCTCCCACCATCATACATTTATGGGGGTATTATCATGTTTCTGTTTACTATTGGCAGTCGAAGGGAACACAAAAATGTGTGAAGAAATTCTAGCTACCGTAAAAAACATTAGTCAATTCCGAAAGTTTTCAGTGGCCTAGATGGAAGGATCATTAGCTTGATAAGATAAAAATGATAGATCGTGGAGCTTGATCAAGCATTAGGAGTTGTGCATTCGGCTAAGGTCTCGATTTATTGTATTTCTCAATTTTGTTTTTTCAAGAAAAGCATAAAATTTGAGGGTGATTCCTCATAATACCAACGACGAAATGTTTGTCGGTAGTCATTGACAAAGGCAGTAGGTCATCTACAATCACGATATTAGTAATTTTGCTTAAATCATTACTGTGTAATAATATCGATCATAATCACCAACGAGCAGATGTCGGTGGTCACAAAAGGCTTATTGGCGGTGTCTAAATCACTGTTGATGATTCTCGACGACACTACGATAACAATATTGTTGATAACACATAATGAAGGTGTGTCGGTGATATGGTATTACTGTAATGTTATGTAGAACCATTAATGTGTGTGTCACCAATTTACGTCGCACTAGAGTAGTCTCATGGAGAGAGGGAACGATAGATAAAAATGATGAGAAATGGCTGTGAGAAAAGGAAAAAAAAAAAGTAAAGAGGAAATGTGAGATTGCACTGTGAAAACTGGAAAAAGGCAATACATGGAACTTCGTTTTCATCCTTAAAGGTCCCAAAAAATTATTAAAATGATGTTACTATGAGGTCATCGTAGTTATGTTTTGTCTTGCTAGATGAACATTAACCGATCATAAAGACTCTTTTATGATATTTAGGATCAAATGATAGGCGTATCTATGTCGCATTAATGATAGAAACCATCCAACATTGATTAATCACGTGATTGTTATGCAATTAGCTTTATATAATTATGCTTTGCTTTCCAATTCAGAGAACTAATATTTAAACATTTGAAGCAAGAAATATTTCATCACGGCTATGTGATGATTTAACGAAAATTTAGGATCAACTTACTACTGAAGCAGTAGATTTGTTATTGTTGATGCAAAAAATCGTACATGTTGATCCCGAGCCTGACGACTGAGAACGAACACGAATGAGGCCTTTCGATACCTGAAACAAAGGCATCGATGTGTGTCCTCGTCGCCCCTCCGATGCTTAAGTCAGAGAGAGAATTATTTGAAAATTTGTATATTTGAATAATATAAAAAACCATACCTGAATAATGAGGATGTGCTAT
>CAIGRT010002864.1:0-27501 GCA_903798405.1 Fraxinus platypoda
CCTTTGTTCAATTTTTACTATTCCGGTCAACTAACGGCCATCCATTTGGACTCCAGCTGTTACATTTTGAAAGGTTTGGTACCGTGGATGGCACAAATCAAAGGTTTGGGCAAAGTCTGCAAAAAAGTGAAAGGTTTGATACCGCGGCTGCAATTTTCCATAAAGATTTTAAAGTATCTAGATGGTTCAAGTTAAAAACTATAATTATTTGTCAAATTTATTGATAATATGAACGATATCCAATGATAATTGCAACGCCCATAGAAATGAACATGTCTGCCTTCTATTTTCCAACTTGCCCTATTCAACAATGTAGATGTCAATAAAGCTCGTCGGCTCGTGGCTCGGTCCAGAAAAAACCCCAATCGGGCTGGCTCGCGGCTAGGTGGGATCGAGCCCAAGCTTGCTCGCGCTTGCAGGTAGCTAAAATTAAAAAAATACAGCTACCAGCGTATTCAGGTAGCTAAAACTAAAGTTGTTTGCGTTGTAGATAGCTTTTTTATTTTTTTAAAAAATTTTTAAATTTTAACTATATTTTTCTATATGTTAATATTTAGTTATTATTTATAATACGTATTCATTAATAAAAAAATTTAAATTTATAACGAATTTTTAAAAAAAATCGACCCGGCTCTGCTCGGCTCGCTAAGGCTCGAGCCGAAAGCTCGGGTTGAGCCTAAATTTTTTGGCCGAGAAGGTAAAAAAAAATCGAACCATTTTTACTCGAGCTTCAAGTTTCGGCTCGTGGCTCGACTCGTTGACACCCCTAGTGTAGCTAATGTGCATAATTAATCGGTTAAACTATTTTTTATCTATATATTTCGTGAGGTTGACAAGTATTGCACTTATCTACCACTTTATTTCATCTATATATAATTTAAAAAGTTTATAAATACTTTCTAAACATGCTTTGCATAGATTGATACGGCCTATAGATGAGCTTTCTTGACTTATCAATGTAACAAAGCTTAGTACGGTTTAAACGCACTAGTCGTACATGGCCTAATTAAGTCATGTTTTCATGATCTCAAATTTATCAACAATGACTATCCTACCATCTGTATCACAAAATTCATCAACAATGACTACCCGAACTGATGATAGAGGCAAGAACACTTTCCGAACAAACCTTACTATAAGCAACATGCTTCAAGGCTAGTAGCAAGACTATCAAGTCGACCAATCTCATGTTCAATCCTGTACAAAATGGATATTTATCTCTATCTCGCTCTCCCTATGCATAATTGTGAAGCAAAAAACTGTGTACGATATGGTCCATTGAAAGCAACTTGGCCACAAGTGGGACTACAAGAAAATCATCTCAATTTTATGATAGATATAGACCGATGGCCGTTCTCCAAAGTACAATGGAAGAAGAAGCATAAAACAATCCATGTTCTGAATAAAATTTTATCAATTAACCCACAAGCAATCTAAATGCCAATAGTAGCTGCCAAGAAAAAAAGAAATGGTGCTACTGAGAACTTCATTCAATGATTCCATATTCAGTCATCTCACTTAAAACTATCCTCATTTTGTTTTTCATTCAAAACAATCTCATCGATTCGCCATTGCTGGGCGCGTTTTCTGTTTCTTGATCTGAAGACTTTGCCTTCAATTTTAAACTGAACTTTCTAAAGAAGTTGCTCCAGCTTCCCTTAGTCTTCACGAGCTTCTCCATCTCTTCTTTCATATTCGTGCACTCCTTTTCGAGCTCAGACACCCGCTCTCTCATATCATCAAATGTGAGAATCTCGTCGCGTAAAGAGCTCATTGGGATGCAGTCATTTGTTGGTACAATGTTACCAGATAGATTTTGTGAATTCTCAAGGTTGTCTGAGACATAGAAACAGCCAGCAACAGAGGTCCGTAGCCGTAGTTGTTCAAAAAACAGAACCTGGATAATAACACGCAGCGGTAGCCTCTCGTTCTGCGCTGCATGTGTACTGGCTTCCACTGAGAACTTCTGGAAATTCATGACCCCGCAAAGCTGTTCTTTTTCTGAGTCTGTTAACCAGGGATGAGCCTGAAAAAGCAGTAATAATCACGAAAGCAGTTAGAAAAAGGAGTAAACAGATTACTAGTGGTTCAAAATTTCGAGGTGAAAACTACATCCAGTCACCGTCCTGGGTTCTTATTAACAATCGAGACAAAAATACAAGTTCTTCTCATACCTTTCTGGCAAACAAAAACAGCCCCCTAATAAATCCTTTGTTTGTAGTAGAGTGAATAACGTATTAAATTCCTCTATTTGATGATATAACATCTGTATAACTTTATGAACAAACCCCCAACATCCACAAAGAAGGGGAAAAGGAAAAAAACCCACCATTACCCCATAGAATAAACAAACCATGCAATTAAATATATGCAACTTTCTAAATATCATGGCACAATGGAATCCTCTAATTAGGCAATCTAGTGGTGCATAGGTTCTCTATGCATAAATTCATTAAGCCTTCAATATATTCACAAGTTCTCCAACAACGTTTTTCAACTGTTGCTATAATAATATGCTCCCCAAGAATATATCAAAGTTCTGCAAACAGACGCTGAGAATGCTAAATCCCCAACAAAATAATTACAGTATTAGTTGACTAAAAATGTAAAATCAATAGCATGAACAAATCGCTTTGTGTGTTCCTCAAGTGTGTGTGATATTATATTGTAATGACAGTATAATAGATAATATTTTAATTTTTTTCCATATCTAATAATCTCGAGTACGATATAATTCATCTCACCAAAGTGTTTAAGGGTGAAAAATTATTATAATCTCAAGGAAAAGAACTAAATTCAATTATTACCTTGAGATATATATCGATTGCCCGATATATTCCATCATGTAGTGATCTAGCATAGTCGGGAATTATAGCAGCAAGTGACAGGAATTCAGTTAATTTCAAGTTAACATCAGGTGCCACCTCAGCCAGATAACTGTCCACTAGATTAGCCACCATTGTCATAGGCGCAAGTGAATAAGAATCTCTAGCAAATTGATCCTCATCTACGAAAGAGTTTGAGGTAGAATCAGTTTCTTCTTGATCCATCGACATGAAATGACCAACAATCCGCTGAATACTGTCAATGTCATAAAGGGTCTCAACTGAGTACCCCGTATTTGGGATGAGAAGATCTTCAAGAACTGCTTGATCCAATTGTGCCCCAATCCCTCTTTCCAAGTTTTCTCGACATGATGGACTAGCATGTAAAATCATAGATGTCCTCAGAAGTTTAAGCAAGAACTTGGTAGGTATAATGCCTTTTTGATTAGGTAGTAATTCTACTATCTCTTCAAGAAGAGTCCTATGATTTGCTTCTGATATATTGGAAAGGTTACAATTCTGAAAGCTTGATTTCCGACCGTGTAATGGCAGATGCCTTTTAGCATAAAACATTATTGAACCTGCAATTCTCTCTGGTGACATGCCTTTGGAACCAACTGCCAGGATCAACCTTTTGAAAAGAGGCAATTCAAGAGATGCCACATCCTCGTGCCACCAATCATCAGTCATGGGATCTTGCTTTGAAGTTGAGTTTATCCTGTTCCATAGAGAAGTATCCACTCGACTCTGAGTAGCACATCGTCCGGACACGGGCCAACTTAAAAGACTCGGATCAGTACAAGCTTTTGCAGCCAATGAATCAATACATCTACAAACTATATGAAGTTCTTCTGTGAGGGGAAGGAACTCTTCACAAGTTTTGAGGGCTTTAATGGAATCGACCCAACTCTCAAATACGTCATTGAGGAATCTTTCAGTCAATACAATGAGGTTTCCTTCTCCATAATCCTCAGTCATTTGAAGATACTCAGATGCACACCTAAGGCTCACTACATTAACTGCAGTAAGTTCTACTCTAACAGAATAAAAGAATTTGGCTATGAGCAAAAAGGATTTTGCTCCACCAGGTAAATCATGGAGTTGTAAAACACTCTTTGTTTCATCCTCGCACTTCAAGTTCTCGGAAAGTTCTTGGATAAGCCTCTCCAACAATTGGCTCCTAGACAACAATGGAAACTGGAAAACATAGCTGAAGTGTCAAAGCTAGTCAATGATAGATTACATAGGCATATAACAAAAAATTATTAGAAGAGGATATAATAAGCGGAAGAATATGAAAAGATGTGTCTATCTTCAAAGAGAAATGTGAGGAGCACTAAAACTTGTTTGTATTCATTTTTCTCTCGATATTATATTCAAATCAGCAACTTTATATATATGTGAGCCAAACAATTTGTGATAAGAGATAATGGATGACTCCCATCAATTGGGGAAAAATGAAACGTATACAATGAATTTCATGATTGTTGCCAAAATCTTGAAACCAGAACAATGTACATCACTATGTTTCTCAATGACACGCAAAAAGGAGAAAAATATGGTGCACTAAATTTAACAATACATGCGAATATAAAATCAAACATTCAAAGGCTACAGACAACTACCTTGTGAAGATGGAAGCTTATTTCACCAACTTCAATGCGAATATCACTTGGAAGGCCAGTGGAGCAGAGCCTGCAGAGAATGGTCCGGGAGAAGTATTAGTAAGCAATGTGCACGATTCAGGGTATCATAATTCAGAAAACTATGCAGGATCGTATGTTATTTCACTTTGTTGGAATATCGTCCATTTAAGTAAACAACTATGTTAACTCGATATAACAAATTCAAATACCATTAAAGCACTCAAAATTAGTTAGATTGAAATGAACTGTGAAGCAATATAAAAATATCACCACAACCAGAATACTAAGTAAATACTGTGTATTAAAATACTTCTATGTCAAAAATATATATCTATTGAGTAGATGGGTCCAAGTTTCGTGCCTTAAGAAAATAATTTGAGAATGCTATTGTAGAGTTGGAGGAACGGAACCAATTCTCCAGAAAAACACCTTATTTTCAACAACTTTCTAACATGATGAATGAAATGCACTGTGTTGTATCCAATTACATCCTGTTTCCCCCAGTAGTTGTGTTTCTCGCAGATATAACCTTAAAAAACCTACTGTTATAGTGTGCTTGCTTCCAATCTTCGGGACTAGAAACTGCATTTCAGGTATATCAATTAATAGGTATACAAGGATTAACGTCAGACCCTTCAAGGACAGAAATTCATCCATCGATATTTTTTAAGATCAACAAACATCTAAACAACTCCATTATTCTACCCTACTATAAGCTTCTCTATGTATTGATACATCTGACACTGTTTTTTGGAAGGCCTACCTTATGGGTTTATAAGCATATCCGACTTATCTCACAATACAAGACGTTTCAAGGATGAGCTCTACCCAATGTACTTGTAATATTAATATCCGTACTCAAACATAAAGCGGACGGGTGGCTATTCCCAGTACAAGACTTGTTCAATGGAGTCGCCTATCTGAAAAAAAAGAGGTCATTTGGTTCTGAAGTGGGGTGGATTGTACCTAGAATCTAAGTTCCACATTGCTCGTTGAAGGCCAGTCTTGTGGGCTTATAAGCGTATTACAAGCCAATTTCAAGAACTGATTGTACGCAACCTACGGTTTCTATAATTGAGAAATAAAACAAATACCATTAGGACACTGGCTCCAACATCATCAAGCACCATTATTACAAGTACATTTTTCACTGGAAGAAGAAATAGCTCAAACCAAATAAACCCACCTCGGTAATCAAATGTACCTAATCACTATACTCTAAAATTCAACAAAACTGAAATAAGGGGTCCAAAAAAATTGTAGAGATTATAATGATCACTAACCAGGTTTTGCCATCCAGGTAAAACACGTCTGCCTTAGATCCCAACTTCATGCATGCCATGGAATATCTGTGGTTACAAGAGACGGCATTCAAATTCAATGGGTATAATAAAGAGAGAGAAAGAAAGGGAATTGGGAAATTTTCAAGAAACCTACTGGCTGCTGCTGTTACAGGAAAGAAATAGTTTGTTTGGATACATTTTAATTTTACACGTTGATATAACATTAAAGAGTACGTTTAATTTTGTTTTCCTTTAATTAGGATTTAACTCTTCGATTTTAATGATGAAGAATAAATATTAATTCTCGATTTAACAAAAACGTAATAAAAAATAATTAATTATGGGAAAGATTATGTTGCTGGTTGGGACCAATTTCTTGATTTTGTGAATTCCCATGATTGTGGAAGTTGGTCGTGTCGAGTATATAATAAGATCATGTGACCAGATCAGATGGCTAGGAAACAAAAGTACATCACCATAGGAACGCAGACTGCAAACACTATGTGATGATGTAGAGTGTGTTATGTCGACTCATAATTTAAGAGTTCGTGTTGAGTTTAATATGTGATTATATTTATGTGTGTCAAGTCGAAAACAATGAGACTTTTATAATACGACTCAACTCTCTAGCCATGCTTAGACTGACGATATTGTAATATCCCTACGAACCAATGACTTTTTGAGAAAATTGAAGAAAAAGAAGCTTTTTCCCCTTTCTGAAAAAAGTAAAGGGATGTCCATTTTAAAGTGTACAAGTTATCAAAAGCATGAAAAGTATATGAGAAGTACGTAACGCACTGACCAAGAGTTATATAGAAAGACTGTTAAATATAGACCTCACAAACGAGTAATATTTCAATTAACATGAACTAAATTTGTAATTATTCAGTAACACGTTTTCCAATAAATAATATAGTAAATCAAGGGTGGTCAGTAACCTCGTGCGCAAGGTGACTGAAGACTATAACAACATGTATAAGAAGTGTTTATAAATAGATAGAAATGAGTGTTAGACCGTCTTAATCATCTAGATGCATCCAAGTCAGTTTCTACTGATTCCATTACCATTAGTTAGATATTATCATATAACTGCTCTGTTGAACAAAGATGGAGAGGGAGAGAGTATCAGACTGATTCATGTATAGATAAGGGATATACTTTTCCTAACTTATGTTTATACTAACTGCTATTCTACACAATGTCGTACTTGTGGTTTTTACAATCTTGTATCGTTTTTTCACTTTTCCACCTCGTGTTTAGAAAAAAGAAAAACTCGTGATGTTCCCAGGTTTGTCTAGCATTGATTTCTTGTAGCAAGCGGCCGGAACAGTATGAACCCGAGGAGCAAGGTACGTTAGATAATATTCGTTTACTCAATAGTAAATAAAGAAAATAAGCTAAAATTTTGGTCACTTTAGTGTCCAGCTATCCAATATTATGTTTGGATACTTGTAATCCACAAGTCTATTTACACACACAGACACAAACACAAGGTTTTTTTACCCTTCTTTCATTTACAAAAGGTTATATTCATCCGACCTGAGAGTGCTTGTCATTGGTCTAACCACCTTGGCCATTATAGAAGCCTTGCAGTGGAGAGTTTCTTGATAACTAGAAATAAGGCACATAAACCAGTCGTCGAATTCTCAAAGATGTTCGTATCATGCTGAGAATTTCGTAGTTGTATCGAGTTGAAACGTGGTTGTTTTAAACAATCTGAGACTTGATGGGAGGATGCAGGCGCTTCATCATGAAGTTGAACTGGAAGACACATGAACTTCTCGGCTGGGGCCAATTCGCTCCTTCTGGCACCTTGATGCACTTAAACCCCTGCCCTCTATACAACTTTGTGACACCGGGATCGTTAAGGTCACTGTGTAATGCAATGGCATGGCACCCCCAGCTTCTGGCTGTTGCCTCTGCTTTAGCTATCAGTCTTTTTGCAATTCCCTTTCTACGGTGTCTTTCTCGGACAGCAACATTTGATATATATGCAATTCCTGTCCTGTCAACGATGATTCCACGTGTCGTTGATATTAATTTGTAAGAGATGAGACAACGCTTCAATAAATTCTTGAACAAGATAAGAATTCAACATCAGAGGAGAGCTGATGATGTAATAGCTAATCGAAAGTTAAGCAAACTTATAACCTATTGCATACCAAATATGCCCGTATAGTACTGCTTACCTTCTCTGCTGCAGGGGACCTTTTCGTGGAAGAAAATTAGCGATAGTATCCACGGTCAATATCCCGGCTACATATCCCTTATTTAGACTCAACATTCCATCAAAAACTCCAATTTTGAAGTCATCATTCCCTGAAAAAAATGCATCTTGATCTGAACTTCCAATTACAGCCACCAGGCAAGTTCTCTTGCAGCCATTTGGTATCGAGTATCCAAATAACATTCCAATGGCTCGATTAATTCTCAACAAATAGTCATAAGGAAATCGAAATTTAGGGAAGAAGGAACTGCAGTGAGTCTCAGCCACTTCCCAGCAGTCCTCTAACCTCGCCTCTCGAACAACAATTTCAGGAGACACAGTTGGAAACAAGTCGGCCACTTGACTCGCCCTACAAAGCGCTAGAGCACACGAAGATCCTCTAGTTACTGTAATAATCTCGAAATGCTAATGCTCCTACTAACGAAGATCTTTTACAACATCATAGGATGAAAATATGATGGAATAAACATCAGAAATATCAAATACCCTTATTGTTTTGTAGTTCAGGAACATAGGTGAAGCAGCTGTTAGGGATTATGCCCCGATCCCGGGAGCAAAAACGAGCAAGATGTGAAGACAGAAACTTACACATAGAAACACAGATTTATAGACGAAGCTGCAATATTTTTAACCTCTTTTACTTTTTTACTATGGTCAAGTAACATAGGCCCATGTTACGGAACAAGCTAATGTCCTACATTTCTAGTACACATTCGGTTGCCTCGCACACCATACTACCTAAGGAAATGCCCAACTACTGCCATTTGTCCTCGAGTGTCATGGGACACCATGGAAAATCAGTTAAACTCACACAGTAAGGTTGTGATTCCCTGGTATTAAAAATATAGCTTTTTAAATAAATAAGTTTGTCTTCTAAAGCTTAAACTTTTGGATAATTTAGTTAAACATGGTATCAAATGTCCGGAAATAAAGTCATGTCGTCGCTAAATAATAAAAGTTGTGCCCGAGTCAGCCTTTTGAAAGAAAAAAGAATCTATCTTCCAAGATGAATTAAACTTTTAGACGAGTGGATTTGCTCGTCCACACTATAAGAGGGAAATAGATGAATTTTCATACCTGATCTGTGGGGAGGGGAAGAGAGAGAAATTTTGGAGAATGAAGGAAAGGGATTCTTCAGATTCTTGAAATAGAGAGAGAGACCGATGCTGAAGCTGCTTACTGTTGGAATGGTCTGCATTTCTATGAAATGCCAGAGTATCAAGAAATGAAGTTTGGGATGAAAAGAAAATGTCGAGATTTTTTCTTTCTTGCCATTTGTATCTTACGTTGGGATACAAAAGTAAATGGATGGCCAAAGATAACTGACAAGTGATATTTATATGTTTTCAGCGTTACGCCAATGCTTACTTTTTATCTTTTGGTTCATACTAGGGATGGCAATCTGGTGGGCCGCCCCGTCCTAATTTCCCAACTAACTAGGGAATTCTCGACCCATATAGGACCTGGCAGTGCTGGCAATGGGTGCGAGCCGCTCATCGGCTCAGTCGCTCGAGCCAAGCAGTCATATTTCCATACGAGTTGTTCTTCGACAACCCACGAGCCATCACCTATATATACTACATTTTCACTTCCAAATTTTCACGCTATTCTACTTTCAGTCTCAATTTCATCAATCTTCTGAATTCTCTCAACAACTTTGAAATAGTTGTTTCGTGTTCATAATCTGTCTATTATTCGGTTTATACCATTTAGAAAAATTCTTACTCTCTAATTCCATATTTTCGTTTATATTTTTCTATTTTACATAAGGTCATCAAGTAACAATCCCATGGACAGATTTTTGCATCTTTTTCAAAGACCCAATGTAAGAGCAAGTTATCGTACTAATTTTGGTAAAATGAAAGAACAGTTAAAGTTGTCATTGCACGTTTAAATTTCTCAAGTACCCAACAATTTTGGCTGCCATGTAAGAATAATAAAAGAAGATTCAGCCAACGCACATCGTAAGGAATCTTGTATGTCAAGTCATATGGGTTTAATAATAAGAAATTTGGGATTTGAGCAAGACATTTAGAAGTAAAACTCCATTAGAAATTATAAAGAATAATTAAAAAAGAACTTTTCGTTGAAGTGCAATTAGCAATGCCAGAAGAATATCCATGTAAATTATATATATTCCAAATGTCCCCACTTGTAGCTGATCCAAGAAAACACATTAGAATCCTAACCAATATTCTTCATAAATAAAACCTTGCTTATCTTCGCACCATTTCTCAATCATTGTAAAACCAACTGGGGTGTGTACAGAGTGTATGTTTGTATACAATACTGAACACGTCTGGTCAGAATTGTGAACTGGCATCCAATCAAACGATTCTTGCTGCTGTTGAGTTCTAGATACCTAGAAATCAACTGGTAGACTAGTCAAGAAAGCTAATGTGTGGGGAGACGTAGACTTTCCAAAGAGAGAACACCAGAGAGGAAGCTTCTTAAGAACTTTTTCGATTTGTGGTGTCTTTCTGTTGATATCTGTCCTAATTCGTAAAAGCAGATTCTCTTTCTTTTCATTGTCACTTGCAATTGCAGCACGGGTTTTGTTCCAGAAAAGAGTGAGATTGAACTTGGTTGGTGCCTTTGGTCCACCTGAAAACTGAATGATATGCCATCCGTCGACACTGCTCTTTTCACCGAGTGGAATCAATTCCTCGGAAAGGCCTGCATCTGCGGACAGAAACATTAAGGATGAAACTAGACAAGGTAATAAGTAACTGTACACTTTACAACCATTACAAAATCTGCTATATTTATGCATATGTCTGTCCAAAGAAAAGTTGAGGAAGCAGAAAGAGAATGATAAATATTTGCAAGCATCTATAGTACCTTTTAGCTGGAAGTCATCGATTTCTTTGGTATTAATTCCAAGAGACCAGCGAGTAGAAAGTTTGGTATCAATTATGATCTGTGTAATTCTGTTCTCCTCTTTAGTGTCTTTTTCCACATGGATTGCAGGAATATCAGAGGCAACCCAGCCAGTTTCAGAACCCTTGTCCGTCCAACAGCTATAGTTGACAGAAAAAGTAACAAAATCTTGAAATCTATCCCGTCCACAGACAAATCCTTCCCCAATCTGGTCAGCTTCCTTAATCAAATTTCCCGGAGTCGTTGAAAATAGAGAGATATATGAGACTGGTTTTTCATTGTATGTTCCTGTTGCATCCACAACATGCACAACCTAGGAAACACCAAAATCGTTAAGACATTTATTGTTTCTGTTACTTTAAGATGGTTTATCATCGTAGTCTTGCATTATTTAGTGAGTACTTTGTGCAGAAAATAAAACAGTGAAAAAGCTTCAGGTAGTTTAATTGAAAAGTGGCGCTATTAGCTATAAAAGAGTAACCTATAGAAGGATACCCAAAATTGAGTAATTAGTAAGAGAAGTTCAAAGGTTCCTGTAGTAATTTACGATGGTTTATTCATTTAAAGTTTGTCTTTAACCATATTTTACCATGGGAGATGGAATAAAGTTTGCAAGGATTGTATTAATGAATGCACGATCAAGTCAAAATTCAACAATGATACATGTGAAGAGAAAAGGAGAAGCAAGCTACATGGATCAAATGCATGTTAAGGACCACTGGTTGCTTACATTTACAGCTCTAGCAGTATCTTCACTAAATGGTGGCACAACACCCGTCCACACTGCACCAAGTGAGATTGCAAACAGAATGCATGTAGCAACAACAATTGGCATTTTTGCACCTGGAGAAGAAATGAAACAAGGATTTAGTCGAGCATCAGCTAATTAACTGTAAAGTCTCAAATAANGCAAACAGAATGCATGTAGCAACAACAATTGGCATTTTTGCACCTGGAGAAGAAATGAAACAAGGATTTAGTCGAGCATCAGCTAATTAACTGTAAAGTCTCAAATAACACACCTCAACAAATTCATTGGACTGCTAGCTGATGCCAACAGGGACCGGAGGATAGAATAAATATTGATTCAATTTATCGAGGTGAAATATTAATTTCAAATCATATCTAGATCCTAGGCATTTATATATGGTTTAAAATGGTCAAGGATTGATTAATACATTAGAAAGGTATCACCATCATTTGTCTGATTCTGAGTCTGAGGCATAATCCACCAAACAGCACATTTATAATGCACGTTTTTTCCATTGATTGGATCAATACTTATGGTGCAAAGAAAGAAACCGTCTCAGAAACCTAAACCCACGCCATCTGATTCTTGAATGATAGAAATATAAAATGGGTGACAAAGTATGGTCTAAGGAATGACCTCTTCCCATTGGAAATTAACCATAACAAGATAGATATTAACCTTCTGTTTTGTTAAAAGTAGGTCGATGCTAAGGGTTGGACAGATAACACCTTAGACGCATTCTTACTTCTAGGCCAGCCCAAGCTTTTTACACTCAACTCGAGTTGACATGATGCAGATTAATTATACTCCGTACCATTTTTAAGAGGATATTTTGCATATTTGAAATAAAGACAGCTCAGTATTTGGTTCAATTTAAGTCGGTACTTCAAAAAGCAAGTTGCTACGCCAGTTTTGACAATTTATGCTACTCAAATCTGAAAACCATCCTCTATTTCATAAGCTCTCAATCATGAGTTTTATACACAAAACAAGGAATGAAGTGGTTACCATATAGGCAGTAGATTGAAATGATAATATTAACAGCATGTTTGGCTAAGCTTGAAAAAAAAAAGTTATAATTTACTTTTAAGTAGCTTTTTTCCCAAATATGTTAGGTAACTTACTTTCTTCTTATGTTCAAGTACAAATAGACACTTATTCCATAGTGACAAAATATATAATTTACTTATTTTCACCTTTGATCAATATAAAAAATTTATTTTAAACTTACTTATTTACTTATAAGTAAACTTCTTAAACTAACTAATCATGCTCTAGATCCATCAAGATAAGGATGGTAGAAGCTTAGGGCTAAATCATGTGAGCGTGTATAAAGATACACTGAGTTTGTGCCTCTTAAATGATTTTCCTATTATTTCAAAGTAGATAATAACAAGACTAAACAATTTTTTTATAGTAATACATGAATTAGAAATTAAAAGATTTCTTGTGACATTGATATGTTGATATACCTAAAGAAGAGCAAAATAAAATGCCAATAACATGTCAATGCAGCAGCAAACCTAAATAATAATAATAATAATAAGTACCTGAGATGTGAACATAAGACATTAGATACACCATTGTCAAACATATGATAGCAGCAATAAATAAAGCAGTTATCACGTTTCCAAGCCACTCAGGAGTGCTACCAGGGTTCCTGCCAACAAGACGGGCTGATTATTAGTAACTGTAGATGACTGAAAGATTAAAAAACAGAATCATTTCGTAAAATGATAGAATACGACATGAAGTGAATAGCCATCATCCATATAGCCACTGAGTTTGTCCAATGATAATCATGGGTAGTAGTCCTTTTGGTGCATGAAGCACGAGAATCAGGTGATGCTCACCCCATATTAACAACCTACCATGCACCAAGCATGTGCTTTTTCAAACAACATATATCTGAGGTGCAGAGTTCCAGCAACTATGGTTATGAAGTATACAGAGAAAAAAGAGATTTCAGGTATGATCTGAATTAGTGAACCAAGAAAATTCACTTCGTGACTGTTCATAATTGTTCAATGACTGGTCTACAGGAATTTTACTAAGCTTTATGAGTAAAGTTCATGGGCGAAATAGAAAGCTTTGAACTCGTATTTTCTGCTTTCTGTTCATGGCCTGAAATTCAATGGTGGTATCGACCTCTAACAGAACTATAAAAGCAGTCCATTAAAAATAATGCATCTTAATAACAGATGTTCGATAAATAAATAAATTGACCTCTTTCAGATTTTTAATTAATCTAAAGAAAGGTGTACATGGGAGAAACTGTATGACGACCATGAGAAGACAAACTAACAGGTAAAGAGGAGTCTCCAGCAAATGATAACTTTATAGATGCCACAGGGATTCCATCAAACCCATCCAACAAGAATTTGCTAAATATTCCTATACGATTAAGACAAGTAAACTAAATCCCAATATTCAACTTCTTATGTTTACATTTATTAATACACGTGAAATTAATTACAATCTCTGTGAAGCTACTAATTTCAATTCTTCGTTTTACTACAGGTAACACTAAAGCCGAGAAAACAAGAAAAGGAAACAAAGAAGAAAAAGCAGAAACTTACACTTCTATAAGAAGTCATTCAGCCACTTCGAGTAAGATTTTCAGATATTTACCTTACAAAGCGAACTGCTGTTCCAATAACTGTGGCTGTCAACCTAATAATCATCCCGGAAGAGATTAAGAATGGTATAGATAAGCCAATCAGCAAGGTCAGAGTCTTCAGCGGCTTCGGGAGCCTTGCTGGTGATAATGTTGCTTCTAGCAAACCATCTAGACATTCCAGAATATACATCAGATAAAAGCAAATTGTTGATAAATGTTTTCCAGTTCTTAGAAATTAAAAGCTATGCAAAAGAGGAGTCTATAATGCCTATGGGGCGCCATAAATATGATCAAAGCTTACCCCATCAAATTTACATTCAGATATCCATTTTCAGAAACGTGGTTTTAGTCTATTTAGGAATCACACAGTCTCACTAGCCTTGTTTGAGTCACGTCCATACCTAAGATATCAGGCTAGGATGCTATAAAATGAAAACTTACATGCAAAGGCAGGTGAGATTAACCAAGCAAGAGCTAAATAAGAAGATCCAATCTTGTAGTAATTTCCCACCGTCAGGATAATAAGCCACTGTAATAAACCAGCTTTATAGAGCCATCGTTCAGCATCCAACTTGGCCACGTCAGCTTTAACACTAGTAGGCAAGTTCCTCTTTCTTCCAACAAATGTACGAGACAAGTACGATTGAAGAATAAGGTAACCCACATGATGCCCAATAAATGCCCCGAGAAGAGAAGGTGCACCGAACAAACCAACTACCAGCCATGGGCTTGCAACAAATGGCACTGGTGAAGAAGATACAAGGGGAAGAATGAAGGCAACAATGACGGAGAAACCAATGGAACATATCCACATAAGTATGACACTCAAACATGACAAGGCCAGTGATATTGCTGCAATATAACCACCCATCAATAGTGACGTCGTCCATATTAAAAGTGATTGCAATATCACTGAATTATAAAGCATATTGGCAAGGCGTTGACGAAATGTGATCATGTATGTTCCCTGAGATTAGGCATTACATATGTGTTAGAAAATAATCAGCATACGAGATCTTTTTCAAAGAAATGTCAAGAGATAGTACAGATGCCACACTGATATGGAAAAAAATGAACTTCGATGTAAAATATTACAAGGGATTATCAAGATACCAAAATGTCAAAGTATATAGATTTGTCCTGGGTAGATTCTCCCTTGTCTTTAGGAAGATTGGAGGAGGCAGCAGCATGAAGCAGGAAAGCAAGCATATTTTCTCCAAGATGTTGAAGAGAACCAGGTTTCAAAAGTTTTAACCGGTCATTCTGCATTTATAAAGTTCAGACAGTAAGCTCACAATGTAAACAAATTAATATCAGTTTGCAGCAAATAGCGCCATGTTATAAGAACATTAATATGAGTCAAATCAAGTAGTAGTCCAGCTTCCAGATAAGATTTCCTATAAATGAATATTATCTTAAAAAAATTATTGGAAAGGAAGTTTTTAGTCACGCTTTATTGCTTCTCTCATTTTAAGTAGGGTTGAATTACATTCCAAGGTGTAAAGCCATACACGACCTGAAAACTTTACATATTATGACACATAAAATGCAATTAATTTAGTATTCCTGAACTTCAACCTATAAGCCCACACAAAACATGCTATTAGGTTGAAAGAGAGAACCTAAGTTTCAGCATTTCACCATCAAGTGCTGCAGGGTTTGTTCAGGATACATATCTCAAAGTGAAATGGGGCTGACAACATCCACTAATGATAAAGTCAGATTTCCAACTGGACTTATTAGTTACGTACCTTTGTGTGGTATACTGCAGTATTATCCATATATGCAAAGTCTAGACCAGAAAGTCCTGCAAGCTCTTTGTACACTTGAAAATCGGTGGCAGATTTTATTGCACCAGAAGAAAAGATATCCTGCAGCACCAAGTCACATAGAATGTAATTCTGGTCATGAACTAATAATCCGGACCATAAAGGTAGGTGGAGACAGAATTAATGTGTTTTCTTCTAACAGACCTCAGCTATAATTTGGGCTGTTGGATACTTAGCTACTAAAGCATAGTTTTCAATGGCCCATGGATGAGGACCAGCCTGTTTGACAAACAGCATTAAGTAGGTCAGAAGGAAAAATAAAAATCTTAGAATGTCAGGGGAGGGGGGAGAGCAATATAGTTATTTCATCAAAAACAATTTAAAACTAGCTCACATTTGGTATATTGAAACTAAAAAGCATTTTTATGACTTCAGACTTATGTATTCATATACTATATAAACTTTCCTAATATAAGAGACGGGTGCAAACGGGAACATAAAATAAGATAAGGGTAAATTGTACTCGTTAACAAAATCAAACCTGGAAAATACTGGACTTCCCTCCAATACCCATGGCCTCCAAATCAATAGCCATTTGTATTGTATCACTCCAGGGATGCTGTGAGAAACACAGAGAACAACCACCTCACTTAGAAATACTTCTAGTGATTCTCAGATTGGAATTCAACATTTTAGCTTCACATTGCAAGCATATCAGCCAAAAATTTTGGGAAACAACTAAAAAACACCATGATTTGGCTCTATCTTAAAAGCGCAACGAATTATTTTTTGATACTAGAAAAGCAAAAAGATGGCCATAACACTGTTAAGAAAAAATGGAAATTGGATAGAAACATCCTTTATCCACCTAATTACATCAGAGAAGCTATCTTTTGAGTTCTATCACTTCTGATCAGAGCTCCTGAACAAAGAAAATATTTCTTATAGTCACCACAAGGGCCTCTTGCTCCCATACACAAGAGTTGTGATAGAAGTGGAATGGCTTGAGGTGGTTACAAACATTTTGGTTTCACTGCACCATTTCATAGAGGCCGGCACAAAGTTAGTTGAAACGTGCTTAATATGTTGTTGTTGTTCTTTTGTTGGGCATGCATACAGACACATTACCTATGTAAATTTGTTGGAAAGAACTCAGCTGCATAAACATCATAGAGTTTTTCCAGCTGAGATACTTGGAACAATGTATCATTGGGTGGCAATGCAGAATTGGAAGAGAAGACAATATTACCATCATGTTAACACGACGTAATATCAGTTCATATAGCAAACTCCTCATTCACCATATAAAGTTAATAAATAATAAGATTGAGTGATCAAAAATATTGTAGCATACTAGTATTTATATGGAGATCTTTATCCCGATAAAAATAATTCAATATTTATATACATAAAAATAAACCCTCTGCAGGTCAATGAATCTTGATTGCCACAAACCTGGGTAATAAAACTATGAGCACCATTCAAACCTTCCTCCTCTCCAGTATTAAACAAAAATATAACAGCATTCTTAAATCCATGAGCCCACTGAGAAATCCCTCGAGCAAGCTCCAACATAACAGCCACACATGAACTGCAATCACCAGCTCCTTCCCTAAAAAAGATCCCAAACATAAGTTGGTACTGATAATTCTGCAAGCAAACTTAACTCTGTAATGTAAATTTTAGCACAGTTTCATGTTGACATAGAGCAAATAAATCAAAATATTGGAGAAAATCTTTAAGTAAATAAATAGAGGACAAAATGAGAGCTTTGGACATAATTCATGATGAAGGACGCAACATAATTAGTGCTATGAATAATAAACACAAAAAGATTACATGTTAGGAATGCCACAGTGAGCAAGTCAAGGAATAAGCTAATATCTGCACATGCAAGTTTTTTCACTCATTTACATCAACGTGCCAGTTGAATCCTATTGAGCTCTTGCAGGGGAAAAGGTAGTGATCAGAATCCTGTTTTGGTGCTCAACAGTACAGGATAGATTTTCACTTAGAGTGCGTAACCGAAAATTGAAACTCATAATCTTACAATACATGACATTTTGCCATATGTGCCTGCAAAAATTTAGAATGAGAAGAGTACCATTTCAAGTATTCTGAGCCGCACATTGTACATTTTTCCTAGAATAATCAGGTTTTGAAAAAAGAAATTGAATAGTTGTCCAAGAAAAATGTACGTTCTTTCTAATCAATACTTTGTTATGCAATATGTGTCCGGATTTATACATCTAGTCTACAGGTAAAATAGGAAAAATTGAAAAAATTCTACTTTATAACTAACTTAGCTTAATTTTAGGGTGGAAATGAAGAAGTAAACTAGGTATAAAATTAGCATAGGAAACATCTTCCTAATTAAGGAGATCTTCCTGAAGACAAGACTCTTCAACGCATGTATCCTTGATCTAGAGTTTCATTTGCATAAATTCGATGTTTAAGATGCATAAAAATGTTCAACCACCTTCCAAAATGCTATAAACATACTAGAGTGCCCAAAATATTAAGGAACAATATTTATGAGATAATTCTATTTCTCTTTTGCAGAGTGAAATAACAGAACTCTAATATATGTTGAGCAGCAAAACCATGTTTTTAGATAGATTGAAGTGAGAGAGTAGCAAGCATGCTATTGGGGTGTCTAAAGTTCCTCAGGGATACATTGTACAAATGTTTAAAATTACACCATAAACTGTAAGTGGATCATAAAAAGTTTTCAGTATTAAAATATTCTCATAAGATATACACATAAAATAAAGAAGAAGAAACATTATATCCTAGATATTTTCATTTGTCTTTACCAGAAACAGAAAGAAAATTGTCTAACATATACATTTGATAATAAATTCGTACCAAGTCACTCAAGTTTTAAAATGGAATGACTGTTAAAAAAGAAGGAAGATTCTAAAAGATTATGAGAAACCAAGAAACAAATCAAATAGCACAAAATTATCTCCATTGTAATATATATAAAAACACATAGGAACCGTACGCTGAAAAAACTGAATCAATGTGAGAGGAGACCAGAATTGCATTTTCTCCTGCTTCAGATGCATATTTCGGCAAGATTCTTAATACAATGTGATTCAGGTCTGAATAAACAAGGGTTTTCCCATTAAAAAGGCCACCAACCAGATTATTTGCACCAGATTTTGCACTGAAAAAATCCACTTCCACATCAACCTCCCAATGAGCTGTTTTCTTAATAGATTCTGATGCTTCCAAGACATACTGCAGAAAAGTAGGTTAGACAATATTATTATATTAATTTCTCAAGAATGCCATCAAAGTTCACCATCAAGAGAATATCTTTTCCAAAATAAAAACTGGGAAGTGTAGAGTAGGAGAACTAGACAAATTAATACTTTCTTTACAAGTACATGTGTATACTAATGTTTTTGTGTAGGATGTAAATATTATTTATGACATGTCATAATGTCCAGGAAAAATTAATCCAGAAACTAAAAAGAAATGCAAAACACAACCTAAATGAAGGCATGCACGGAAAAAGTTCACATCCAAATTCTACTAGGAACTCCATTATCTGGAGCTACTCCTCTAAATAAGATTGCATGTGAATATTGAACCATTTGAATAACTAACCAGACCAAACTAATTTAAACCAGTAGGAATGTGATCAGGTAAATCTTCAACAAGCTCTCTCATGCAAGAGGCTCCTCTGAACATGCCAAGGTTGAGCAGCATTACTTCAAGAATTCAGATTTCATTGAAGTTGAACTTCAGTTACTCAACCTGAGGACATAGAAATGCCACCATCTCGTCACTGAAGTAAATCTTTTGATGAGGGGGCAACATTCTCATATTTTTCAACAAATCCTTGAAATGCATCTGTACGTTCCTTTTACATTTATACATGGGAAATTTGCAATTGCCCCTTCCCACAAACTCATGTTTTTTGCATTTAACACCCAAAGGTGAAAGAAACACCATATATCCCTGAAACCAACCACTGCTGTACATTCCAAATATTGTCTGTCCTCCATTTTGATGGAATCTGGTGATGTGTTTGGCCCATTCTAAAGGGTAATCGTCAATTTGTCATTTTAAACACACCAAATGAATCTATTCAGATTAAATGCCAATTCAAGGAACTGTCATGGGGGGAATTTTGCAATTTACTAAAAAATAATGTCTTATCAGCCTCTGTTGAGTTCAATTTACAATACCCTTTTTTTTTTTGGCAAGATATCAACACGGTCTCAGTGAGTTTTCAAGCTCCACCAAGAAAGGTTGATAGGGGTTAGATGCCCCAACCGTATATAGAATCAAATTCATGAGAACAAAAGGAAGGGGGCATAAATCCCAGATACAGACGGAAATTGTACCCCTAATGGCAGAGAAAAGGAAGGACAATCGATCGTGCAATATGATTGAAATGTTGCTGAGTGAATGCAAAACAACTTGTCCCCATCTCATGATTGCCTAGTTATAATGCTTAGATATGGTTATAAGCTCTAGCTTTCTAAGGAATATTCTAGCTCCAATATACGAATCTCCATGAAAAATCAATTCATTTTTATATGAAAACATTTGTGCTTACAACTCAACATCCCTTCTCTAAAAACATATTTTTACCAAATTACTAAGCAAGGCCATAATTGCATTGTGAAACAAATTTCAGATCATCGTAATAGTTCTAGTTTCGAAGACTTTTGAAGCGATTTCCATACCTTGTTACTTGGAATTCGTGACTTGATTCCCTCCAAAATAGTGCAACCTTAGGGGGCGAATTGCAATAAAGTTAGTTCCATAAAGTGTTTTTTTTTTTTATCTCTCAAAAATTAAATCCAAAATATCTCTTTTTTCTTCTCATTTTTTGAGGTTGGGGTGGGGAAGTGTTATTCATCCTTAAACTTGTTTTGATTCGTCAAAAATCCAAAGAATAATACATAAAGAACCCAACTTAAAGTTTCATTGTTCACTTAATTGAAGATTTGGGCCATTTATTAACTAACACTTACCGTGTTTTCTCTCAAGTCACTTATGAAGTAGATTCTCACAATCTATTATAAATCGTCGAGTGTTTTTCTATCATGTATCTAAAGTAACTTAAATAAAACCTATTATCTTGCTTACAACATATATATGAAGATGTTCACGTATCAAAAGTCTAACCAATTAGAAAATATGAAAATGTAACCATATAAACAGCAAAAAGTATATTGATCACAAGGCTTATGTCAAATTTATCACTCCCAAATCATAAATTACCTGCAGAGCACGATCTAGAGCAACAGAACCAACAGGATGTGGGCCTAATCGAGTCAATGCTACGACGTGTTTCATGGCCCCATGCTCAGAGAAACCTCTCTTTCCAACCTGCTCGAGGGTAAGCGGCGCAGGCAAACTCTCAAACTGATAATGGTAAACACCCCAAGTCCCATATATGACCAGCACAAACAATGCCAGTATCACATATGATGACCTTTTAGCAACCACGACCACGTTCTCATTGTTATCATACAAAGGAGTTCCCTTTCCATTATTGATTGCCTCGCCACTGTCACTAACTGATGAATTTGACTTTTCAGAAGAACCTTTAGGCCTCTGTCTCATCTTTATTGAGTATATACAAAATCTAATTAAGCATGCAGTACACCTGTTAATCAAAAACATTAAAAATAAGCAAAATTAACAATAACCCGCAAAAGTATTCCGGTAGGGATTGCGTTTTTGAGCGATTATAATGAAATCCAGTAACCAAAAACCCACGATTCAAGTGTTGGCGAATTGGGTTTGTCTCATAAAATTACGAACTTTAATCACCAAAACTACCCGTACCTATAAATATATGTGTCCTGATTTTGTGTGATTAAACAGGACCAGAAAAAGCAAAGTTCAGTACCTGAATTGGACAGCTTTGCAAAAAATTGGAGTAATGAGAGTACGGGTTGAGTTGTTCAATCTGAATCTGGAGTCAATGCAAGTTGATTTCTTCTTATCGATTGTAGCAGTGATTGAGCCCGTAAAGAATTCGTTAATCGATAAGACTTCAATTTCTTATTTAATGGGAAATCTAGTTAATAAAATTATGAGCTTGATTAAAATCGGATTAAAATTAAAAAATTAGTCGTTGTTATTCACTTTTATTAGACGAGTAATAACGATTATATTTTCAATTTTAATTGGTTTAAAATCCCTCCCAAACAAGCTTTGAATGTTTATCTTTTTATTTTTCTTCCCAGTGCCTCACATGTAAACTTAGCCTTAAAAATATGGAGTTTGGGATAGTAATTTTTTTTTTTAAGAATGTGTTATAGAGGAAGTTTTTGAGTTTACGTGCAAAATATTCTTTTTATAAATGTATACTTAAAAAAGAGTGAAAAATGAAGAATTTTGAAATAATGGTTATCGAATATAATAGTGTTATTTAGTATTACTGATATTTAATACTCGTCTAGGTGACAGTACTAGTAACATTAAATGATAGGTTCAATTAAACGACTTACATAGTTTCACTGAATTTATCATATAATGTCACATATATTGATTTTTTAGCACCACTGATACTAGATAGCATTTTTCTATAATTTTTAAGGAGCTAGGTTAGATGGGTTATTGAGTTCAATAATGGGCAAAGCCATTTGTTCTCGAGCGTCCCCCCCTCACAATGAGGGGGGCCCGAGGTGAATAAAATAATGGGCGGGCCCCCCATTGTGAGTGGGGGACGTGGGGTCGGGTACACGCCCATGTACCTGTAGCAAAATCCTTCAATACACGCCCGTGTACCTGTAGCAAAACTCTTCAATAATTTTTACCTTTTTTTCTTGGATGATTTTGTGAGAATATATATTGATTTTGCTTGATTTTATTGTTTCAATTATGGTAAGATGATTTGTTATTGGGTGGGAGAACTATGTGAATGAATGGAATTTAATTAATTGCATGATTAAATCACAATCTCTAATCAAGGAAAATTTATTTATTCAGCAAATGGTAAAATATTGATAATCTATTAATTTATCAACTAATTAATAACTTATAAATTTATCAAGATATTCCTTATTTTTTTAAATATTGTGCAATGTATTTAGTTGTTCGTTTTAGGACTAAAAACTCTTTGTTGAATCGAGTAAAATTCAAGACTACATTTATTTTTTCGAGAATTAGATTGTACAATGTACAATATTATTTCATTTTATAAACTTTTAACTAAGCGAAAATTCTATTTAAATAACTGATTAAATGCATCAAACAGTATGCAAGTACAACACATATAATTTAGGTAGCACTCATAGTCGAATCATAAACACTATTTATCAAAAAATAATATATTATGTATGATCTATATAAATTTTTTATAATGTATATTATTTTATAAATTTTCCCAATTATTAATTTAGCAAGTTATCACCAAGTCATCGTGATCAACCAAAAATGTTATTTAACCGAGATTATTAATTTATTGTTCCTTTTAGGGCGGAATTTTATTGTCCTCTTTTATTTTATTTTTTTCCTTTTCGGGCAGTAATTTATTATAGATGACATTATTTTGGACTAAGACTCTCTCTCTCTCGTGCTATTCTTCTCATCATACACTAATTATCAATATAATTTTGAAGTGTCAAAGTTTTGGTGGCACAAATCTTTAAGAAAAACATAAATATATCCCGACAAATTATTAACATGTCAAAAGCATATGGGTTTTGCTAGAGTGACAGGTCACTCCAAGGGGCGCAACTATTGGCTGAACATCTATCTTAAAGAACATAAATATATCCCGACAAATTATTAACGCTTCAAACTTATATAGGTTTTTGCTAAAGTGACATGCCCCATGGGCAGCCCAGCCAATAGAGGACGCATTCGTCCAGGGCCCATGTGACTCTGGACGAATAGCAAAACCCAAATGTCTCATAATTTGAATGGTGAAAAGGAGACAGAGAGCATACTAGAACTCCAAGCCTATGATAATTTGTAGAAGATTGGAACTTCCGAAATTCACATGCAATAAATCGTCTACAACTTCAAATTGTTTGACAGATTATTTTCTGTATTTCCATCAAATATAACAAATACAAAGCAGCTGCAATATTATAAGAAAACTACAAATTTTCGGACCAAAAAGATGGTTTTTTGAAACTACAAACAGCCCTAACATCGCTGAATTGAAATGAAAAAATAACAAAAATATATGCGCGCACACACACACAATGTGACACTCTTACAGAGAGCCTTCCAGTAAAATCCCTCCTGTCCCTTCTATGGCCAGACATCACTGTCTCTGATGTTCGCGGTCGGGACACACAATTGTTCAGCTTTTGCATAGTGCATTTTAATGGCCTCCACAGGATCCGAAACACCAGCAGACTGGCTTCCAACAACGTTAATTCCAACCATTCCCTTTTTTGGCTGTTGGGTACCTGACACGACATTAAAACTTTTTGTACGTTGCATCTCTAAAAATACTGTAAAAGGCTGCACTTCACCGTTCCTTGGAACCTCATAATCTGCTAGTCTGTTGCAGCTACTTAGTTCTGGGATTGGAAAAAAAAATATCATTCAGCCTGCATTCGCTGCTCCTGACAATTGGATGTAACCATGACTGCTTTAGTTTGTCCGATGGCATGATAACTGCAGCGGGATTCTGACGAAGCAAGAGAGTCGAATCAGGAGGAGGAGGGAAAGCATTTCTGAAACTTCTTAGTATCCCAAGAACGAAAATTTGTGATGGGAATATTCTCAGAGCTCGGGTAGTCATCACAGTCGAACTTTGCATGAGTTGAATTTAAATTAATAGTCTGATCCCCACTCAATGATTGCTTACCTGATTTAGGATGAGGCGTTTTCTTATCATTGGCCGGTATACAAGAATTTTGTTTATCCTGAGAAGATATCAACATTTGACCAAACAACTTCACACCACCTTTCCTGCAGTAATCCCATGTCTGTTCTTGGGACGGAATTGGAGCCTCGGAAGAATTCCGAAATCTCAAACTATTGCACTTCCGAAGAGAGAATCCATAACTCCGATCTAATGGGAAATTTCCATCTTTGGTGTCACTATGAAGTGAAACTTCTTTTTCGCAAATAATACCCACATTTTTTTCCATCTTCTTTTTTGCCTTCTCAAAGAATTCCGATTTGCGATTCTTGTAGTAGAACTCTCTCTTCAGATGTCCAGATGTTGATCATAGACCTCTCTTTTTCGACAGCACGATTACTCGATGTAGACTTCTCCTTATCCAAATTTAAAACTAGCATCTTCAATGTATTCCTGTACAGTCTGACCTTAAAATTCAAAAGCAACCTACTCACAAAATCAATTGCTTCTTCTGTGGGCACCAGGCTAAGATTCCCATCTGCAAAGACCAATAATGTGAATACATATAATCTCAACCATTAAAATCAAAGACACATATAAAGCCAAAACTTTCTTACTAGGAGAAGAAAATCTAGAGCGACAGGAGTGATGCTTTTGATAGCCAAAATAATCAGTCCGACTTAGATCTAACTTCTTGTGTGACTTCAAACGAACACTCCTTGCAGAAAGTAGCTGATTTTCCTTCCAGAAGTGATGAAAAACCTTAAACTTGAGGGTGGTAACTTTCTCCTTAAATTGTACAAATCGTTTCCTTGTTAGAAATTTCTTTTTCATTATCATGGGATCACTTGGCAAATATGAGACACCGGCAGCAGTTGAAATATCAAAATGACACTGGTTTAGGCAATAACTTATTTTAACACTTCAGAAGCTCTATCCGTATTAACTTATATATATGATATATCCTCTCTATATTACGTAATTATGATCTCGAACTCGTTATTTTGTTGTAAACTCTAAAAGTAAATACGAAGTTTCTATAAATCTATTAAGTATCAATTTTCTAGTTAAAAAATAAAAATATGAAAAAATATTCTAATTTTTGCATTTTGAAAACTTGAAAATTGTATAATTGACTAATGGTAGAAATTATTAAGTAATTATAGTATTTTATAACTTTGGATATTTGATATGTATTATTTTAATTATTATATGATTTTTTAAACGATTAAAATTTTAAAATAATATTAAAAATAAGAAAATATTTTTTTATGCCTAAGTCTAGCATATGCTCGCTTAAACTCGTAAAACTTGAAATTTCGCTTCCACGTATAGTCACGCTTTACGTTTTTTAGAATTGTGACTTTTTATGATTTATGATTAGTATGTGATCATGACCATAAATTGTGTGTTTATTATGATCGTGACATGTTTGATTAAATATAGGTTACAAACATTTATTAGTTTTTTTCAAAATATGACCAATTTTACAAGTTTCTTAGATTTGAAGGTGTATATTAAAATTATAGCAATTATTATTATTTTTTCGAATTCAAAATTTTTTCTTATTTTTTAATCACGTTTTTTTTTTCAAAAAAAAATCATTACTACAAAATTTATTCTCCCAAAAAGAGACCGAAACATACCTTTATATTTCAAGTAGTGAAATTACATAACAATAAATGTTTCAAGTTACATTTTCGAAAATAGCGAACTTACGAATTTTTTTTTGAAAATCAGGTGATGACGTTTCGTGATATCTGATAAAAGTTTGTGATTCATAATTTAATTAATCAGTTCACGTTCAAAAATCACACACAATTTATCATCACAATCACAAATCATGCAAAGTTACAATTACAAAAACAAAATTTTTAATTACAAACTGAATCGCAAATCATACATTTTTAGGTCACATAATTGATCACAATTATCCAAATAATTGGCAACAAATGCTCTTCATCCCACCCAACTACTCCACCACCAATAACAGCATTACTCGAACTCCGCTGCCTACACCAACCACCACCACCACCCAAACACCACTGTCACCACCATCATCGCAACACGCACCAACACACCATCACAAACATACACATACATGCACATAGTGATCCACCATCACTTGCTCCAACACCTGTACCGCCACACAACTACCAGCACACCACAACATTCACCTCACCAGTCACCACCACCAGAGCAGATTCAACTAGTGTGAAGAGATCTGGAAATTTCGTATTCGAATCCGGTTCGAGGTGGAAGAGATCTGGTTGGTGGCGGAGATTCGGTTCGTCATCACTTTTTTCGGTAGTCACCATCTGGACTAGCTATTTCACCCTCTCCAATGAGCCATAGGAACATGGTATTGGAGCAGCAGGACCGAGTCATGACCGAAGATGGTGCCTTAGACGTTGACGGTGAAAGAGTCCATGGCGACACTGCTACATACGCCAAAAAATTATAAAAATTAGGGAATATAGTACAAGTTGGTGTGGGATGGGAGTGTGGGGATGGGATGGGACAGAGTTGGGGGGCGCTTGTAGGGAAGGTTATTCCGTTGTCGATGACAGCTGGATCTGGTGGTTTCGACGGCGATTTTAGTGGACGGCAATGGGCTCTCGAGTCTGGACGGTATGGGCCTGGGAAATGGGGGTGAATTTGGCAAGAATTGAATTAAGTGATAGGGTGGGGTTGTGTGGT
>CAIGRT010002900.1:0-10193 GCA_903798405.1 Fraxinus platypoda
TCAGCCCATAGAGTGATTTCTTCAAGACCTTTTCAGTTTTGGACTTAACTTTAAACCCCAAAGGTTGATTCATATATATAGTCTCATCAAGGTCACCATTCAGAAAAGCTGTTTTAACATCAAGTTGATCCAATTCCAAGTTGAAGTGAGCAGTGAGAGCTAATAGAATTCTCATTGAGGTATACTTAGCCACAAGAGAGAATATTTCATTATAGTCGACTCTTTTTTTAGTAAACCCCTTAGCCACAAGTCTAGCTTTATACTTTTTACTTTCAGGATTAGAATCTCCTTGTTTAATTTTAAAAATCCACTTACAGTCAACTATCTTTTGATTTTTAGGTCTGTCAACCAAAACCCAAATCTCATTCTTAATAAGAGAGTCCATTTCTTCATTCATAGCCTCTTTCTAGAGTTTAAGTCAGAACATTTAATGGCATCATCAAAGGTACCAGATTCTGAATTCAAGGAGTCAAGAGTAGAAAATAAGGTAACAAATTCATCATTATTGAATCTGGTGGAAGGTCTTATTTCTCTTCTCTCTCTGTCCATAGTTAGTTAATAATCAACAAAAGTAGTATCAGCAGATTCATCTTCATTTTCAGATTCAGTTTGCTCATGATATGGCTCAGTTTGAGTAGACTCCACCTCAATAGAATCATCTTGATTAACAGCATTTTTAGTTTGATTTTCCAGGACAGTTTCTTTAACGTGCAATTTCAGAAGTTTTAAGATCAGATGATTCATTACAAGGCATGTCACTTTCGTTAAAGATGACATTTCCACTAACAATCACTTTATAACCATTTTGGCATTTGACCCACAGTCTATACCCTTTAACTTCCTCTCCATAGTCCAGAAAAACACATTTTAAGAACCTAGGTTCAAGTTTACCTTCACTTTGATGTAAATAAGCAGTGCAGCCAAAAACTTTGAGTCTGCTATAATCAGGTATTTCTCCATACCACAGTTTTTCAAGAACTTGAAAATCAATGGCACTGGATGGACTTTTATTTATAAGATAAGTTTCGGTTTTTAGGCCTTCTCCCCAGAAAAACTTAGGAAGACCAGAACTGTACATAATACATCTTAAATTTTCCAATAGGTATCTATTCATTCTCTCATCAACACCATTTTGCTGAGGAGTGTATATTACAATTTTGTGTCTTAGAATTCCAGATTGTTTACAAAATGAATCAAATTCTGAATTACAAAACTCAACTCCATTATCAGTTCTCAATGCTTTAATTTTCTTGTTGGTTTGGTTTTCAATCATTATGTTCCCTTGTTTGAAGGTTTTAAAAGTATCAGATTTTTGTTTTAGAAAAAAGATCCATATTTTTCTTGAAAATCATCTACTATAAGTAGATAGAACCTAAATCCACTTAGGGTATTTACTAATGCTAGACCCCATAGGTCAGCATGTAAATGGTCCAGAATAGAGGTGGATTTATGGGTTCCAGATTTGAAAAGGTGGCATTTTCTGTTTTCACAAAAATCCAATTTTTTAATATTGTCATTTCCAAAACAATCAAGATTATTCAAAATAGTCGGTCCCTTTTCTGAAATGTGGTTAAGTCTTTTATGCCAAATTAAAGACTTGTTAGACTCAGAGTTTAAGACTACAGAACAGTGGCTTACCATAGATTCAATAGAGACAGTTTATATACCATTTATTTTTAGAGAGGATATCACATTTTTATTTTCTTATTTAAGTCTCAGCATTCAACTTTTGACGCCAGAGACAGAAGTCTCTAGTCTCATTCCATGTCTCAAATTTAAATTTATGTGCAGTAAACATGATGACAGATATGTACATAAAATTGTAATTATACAACACACAAAGCATAATGATTCAGACACTTTACAGAATGAACAAGATAAGTGAGTAGCTGAATTAAAAAGATAATAAAAAATATATCTTTTTATCATGCAATTCACAAATCAATGTTACAACAATTCAGAAATATTGCTATCGTTTGAAAGGGTTTAAGGACTGGTAACCCTAGGTTCCACTGCTCCCTCAGATTTCCAGATCCTCACATGAGATCTTGGACAAAGGAAAGTAATGGAGGATCACTTACCTTAATAATCAATTCCAAACTTAACTGTAATATAGCAAATTAAAGAGGGGTTTTGGAAAATACCAAAGGCTGAAACTTTAATGTTTCAGAATGAGGAAAGCAATAAGAGAATACCAAAACAGATGCAAGAAAGCAACGAGTCACCAAGACTCAGTGGGAACTCAGCAGTGAGTCACGAACTCAGTAGGAATCGGTATGAGTTACCACAACTCACTAAGACTCAGTACGAGTCAACAAACCCTCAACAGTGAGTCACTCAGCAGGAATCGATATGAGTTACCTCAACTCGCCAAGACTCAATACGAGTCAACAAACCACCAGAATACAGAAGCAAGTCAGATTTTAAAAAACCACCAATACTCAGTAGAAACAAACGATTAAACAGAGTTGATAGCTAGTTAAAATGAGTTTTACGAAAAAACAAATTTTGCCTCACAAAAAATATGAAACTCTCAACCCAAATCTTCAGATCTGCACCAAGAAACACCAAAAACTAACACTGGCCAAACCTTTTCCCAAAAACACAGCTCTGATACCACTTGTTAGGCCCCAAACCAAGTTATTCTAAGGATCGAAGTTTACAACAACAAAAAAATTAAAGGAAATTAAAGGAAATCAGAACACAAGGATTTTTTCACCCCGAAGGGCCCTGATGTTTAGTCTTGCGACCTACTCACCCGTTGAGCATCTACAATGAGATATAGCTCTAGATCCATTAAGAAAAACCAAGAATCAGTATAGAATGTACGAAGAACCCAATTGTTTCTTCGAGTTCTATCTAGCCTCTATTACAAACCGTAATCACACAACCATCAATCCCTAATTGAATATACATAACAATCAGATACTCACAAAGAACAGAGATTGAAGAAACCCACAAAGATTGATTACAGATTTTACAAGAGAAAACCTTAACTATCACTCGGATAAAAGGAAGAACGAAGAGACTCAAAACATAATAATTTGGAAGCCTAAAACAAGTGCCACTATCAAGTCATGTATCTATCCATCTGAACAGTTACCATCCAAGGATCAGAATGCAACCACGTGTGTGGCAGATCCTCAACCATAAAGAGGCCAAACCCGTCTTCACTTAAATGAGGACCAATTGTACAGATGGTCCAACAGGCTAAGTAATAGTGATGCAGCCCAAATACATTAACAGATCCCTTGGGTCACTCTCTAAGTTGATCAAATTAATATGTGCAATACACCACATATTTATAATACAACAATCTCTAACATACTAGGAGAATATAATATAAATAAAAGTATAACACAAGGTGAAGTCCTATTACAATAGGTAAAATCAATAAAGAAATATTTGAGATGAAATAGGTATCCAAAACACTACTAATTCCAAATAAAACTCCCAATTAAATTCTCAATAAAATTCGGGTCACATCGAAATTCTATCAAGCCTCCACCTTGACACGAATTCTACTGCAAGAAATAAAACTTAACTTTTCAACAAAAATTTCCAACAAAATACTCAAACTCCACATTTTCTACCATACCCCTTCAAGCACACTCAACAATAGTAAACAAAATCCAGGTCCTGCTTACCAACAGAACTACCTTGAGGCCCAAACCTGATTGAATTATCCCATTCACAACCAACTTCACCTGAGTTGCCAAACCTGTTCGATCTCCACAAGCCACACAATCATCAAGATAAAACTAACTCCAACAGAGCTAGTAGCAGGTTTTACAATACCATTACTCGAATCACTAGGAACAACACGGTCACAATCAACTCTATTCGAGTTAACACTTATTGAATCTGTTAGGGTTTTAGTTGTATTGGTAATTCTTTAGACAAAAGGATTACTGTAAAAGAATATGATTGTTACAAAAGAGTTGTAAAAGTTAAGGAGTCTTTTGGATAATAGTATAATCCTTGAAGGAGTCCAAGATGTCCAAGAAGATCATATATGATCAAGGGAATGCCATTAGAAGTCTAAAGATTATCAAAGAGCCGCACAAGTTATGTTTTAAATTCTCAGTCGCAACTTGCAATGCATTTTTCACATAGAAAACATTGAAATTTGGAAAAGGTTGTTCTAGAATAATTGTAGCCCTTTAAATTATCTTTCTAATGCATTTTGAATCACCTCAATTGGACATTAGGAGAGAAATGTATGATAAAAATACTGACGACTACTCAGCTACTACTCGCTTGTCGCTGGCTCGGCGCTCGAGCGACGATCGATGATCAGGAATTTGTTTTGGTTCAAATACTTCGTTTTTCAATCCATTTTCATCCTAAACACTTTTCCCTATATATATCCTACCCTATGAATGTCCAAAAGCTTGGTTGATCATTATTTTACATCTTCATAACATCATTCCAAGATCCAAGAATACATCCAAATCTTGAGTTTAACATTTTGATTCTTGAGATCAATCAACAACGAGTTTGAGAAAAACATCAAAATTCTTATAATCCAAAACACCTGCTTCCTAGATATTATCAAGAATGTACTTTTTTAATAGCATTTAAAGGTTGTTGAAGTTTGAAGGAGGTTGAACTAGAAGTACAGGACGAGTACAAAAATGAAACGTTCTTGGTGTTCCACAGAAGATAGACAATTCCAGAAGATTGGGAGTAGGTGCGAGTGAATCGCGTTCTAATAGGTCTTAGAGATTGCAAGAATTAGATCAGCGAGTCTAGTGGATTTTCTAGGTTGGATCCTACTGTAAGTTCCTATGTCTATAATGGAAATTATTGGCTTGGTTCCGAAGTTTTTATCCTATTAAGAGTTTCTCCATCATCAAATATTGTGTTATTTACTACTTTAATTATTTATTGCGGCAATTCAACATAGGATAATTTAACTTGATTGACTAAACATCTAGAACAATTAAAAAGTGACTTGTTGCTTTTAATTGACAAATTTAATTCAGCATTATTCACCTATTAGGTGATTTAAAGGTTGAATCAGTAACTTTCAAGTCGTATCAGAGTTTAAAAGCAATTGTTGACCCAAATTTTGTCTAGATGAGTCAATCAATTTCTGATTCGGGATCTAAGTGTGATATGAAAATTCGGGAGGCTTATGAACAATTATTTAAGGAGAGTCTTAAGATTAAAAATGTGAATAAAACCATGCTTAAAAAGGTTAATGCACTTGAATTAGGAAAAGAGAGCCTTATAGCGAAACTTGAGGAGTCGACTAGATATTTGAATTTATTAAGGGTTGAGAAAGAGTCTTTAGATGTTAATGTTAAATCTCTTACGAGTGATCTTGGAAAATCAAATGCCCAACTTCAAACTTTTTCTAACGGATCTAAGAAAATTGGTAATATGATAGGTCTGAAAAAACCAGTTGGGAATAAAAGAGATTTTAACAATAATAAAACAAACTCTCATACTAGTTCATCTTCTAACAATAAGTTTGTACATGCCTTAAAGCCTAAGATTCAAAACTTGAAACCTAGAGCAACTGCTAGGTTCATCCCCACGTGTCACCATTGTGGTAAGATAGGACACATAAGACCTAAGTGTCACAAACTATTGAATAGAAACACGACTAAGAATGTAGGTGTTCAAGAAGCGAAATCATCGGTGAAACATAAGTTTCCTCCACCTAAGGTTCAAATTTGAAATCTATGATTGTTCCTAAATTTATCTTACATGCTTCAATTGTGGTGAGTTAAGACATATAAGGCCTACGTGTCATAAATTCTTGAATAGAAATCAGAAATTCACTAGAGTTAGAAATCAGGATTTTGATGGCCGAAATAACTTCATTACTAATCAAGTAAGTCATTTGACCAAGTTAATGACAGAATTGACTCGAGATAAGTCTTCCACTAGTCAGGTTTGGGTGAAAATGAGTGATTTGAAAATTTTAGAAATTGATCACGGTGCTCTTCAATGTAAGAGCATTTGTATACCAAATTGATTAGGTACTTCTGATGCGTGCTTATACTTATTGATTGTAATTCATTCATTATTGCATGATCTCATTTTTTTGTTTGTTTTTACTTTTTAGATAAGTTAATTTAAAAAAATTGAAAAATAAAAAAATAGAAGGGAAATTCTTTACTGCAGCATGATATATGATTTACTTGAATATATATGTTGTGACCAAGTATGAATTTAATTGATGTGTAGTAACATATTTTTCATTACTTCGTTTAGGTTGATGTTGAGTACTTAGTATAGGTTTTTTCATGTACCATCTGTACTGCACACACTATGATCTTGTGAGTAAGTTTGACCACGTGTGTGAGAATTGAGATGTCCGTCATCTATTGATAAGGTGACCTTGAATATGGACTGACTTTAATTTAGTAGACCTAAGCTCTAGCATATCCCCTTAAATAAAATAAAATAAAAATATTTCATCTTATACTCTTCTTCGAGCCTATTTGACTCAAGTAATTAAACCCGAAGAGTTTCTCATAACCCGATGCCCTATGGTCAACTGACTTGGAGTCATTGGCCCCAAACTCGTTACATAGGTCATTTTAATCGCTTAATAGAGAAGGGTCTGCACATAAGATGTAAAAAATTGAAAAGAAAAATATAAATGGTGTCAAAATATATATATACATGAAAATTGAGCTTCATTTATAGGTCTTAATATGCATTACTGATTTGACTTTCATAATTGTGCATGCAATCAATCGCATCTTTTTGTTATTATATATTGTTGTTATAGTTACTTTCATCATTTGTGACAAAAACGATTGTGCATGCAATCAATTGCATCTATGAGTTATTATATATTGTTGTTATAGTTACTTTCATCATTTGTGACAAAAACGTGGAGAGATTGATGATGATAGGGCATTCAAATTTTAATTTTAATTTTGGAAAGTTTGTAATAAGGGGGAGATTTATTTATTTATTTTTTGAATTCTTTAGTTGGTTTTTTTATTAACATTAGTATTGTTTCTCAATCTAGCTAGCATATGATAATATGTTTCAATTATTATATATCATGTATAACATGCTTTTACACTTGGTATTTGAGTTATTAATTTCAGGAAACAAATTTCAAAAAATGCAAGAGATAGACATTTAATTTAAGTTTGGGTAGATTAGTTTTATTTTACATCCTTGACTTGTATTCTATAGTTTTGTCACAAAATGTCAAAGGGGGGATTGTTAGGTTTTTAGTTATATTGGCAATTCTTTAGACAAAAGGATTATTGTAAAGAATAGGATTGTTACAAAAGAGTTGTAAAAGTTAAGGAGTCTTTTGGAGGGTAGTATAATCCTTGAAGGAGTCCAAGATGTCCAATATGATCAAGGGAATGCAATTAAAAGTCTAAAAATTATCAAAGAGCCGCACAAGTTATGTTCCAAATTCTCAATCGCAACTTGCAATGCATTTTTCACATAGAAAACATTGAAATTTGGAAAAGTCTGTTCCAGAAGAATTGTAGCCCTTTAAATTATCTTTTCAACTCATTTTGAATCACCTCAATTGGACATTGGGAGAGAAATGTATGATAAAAATACTGACGACTACTCAGCTACTGCTCGCTTGTCGCTGGCTCGGGGCTCGAGCGATGATCGACGATCAGAAATTTGTTTTGGTTCAAATACTTTATTTTTCAATCCCTTTTCATCCCAAACACTTTTCCCTATATATATCCTACCCTATGAACGTCCAAAAGCTTGGTTGATTATTATTTTACATCTTCATAACATCATTCCAAAATCCAAGAACACATCCAAATCTTGAGTTTAACCTTTTGATTCTTGAGATCAATCAACAACGAGTTTGAGAAAAACATCAAAATTCTTATAATCCAAAACACCCGCTTCCTAGATATTATCAGGAATATACTTTTTCAATAACATTCAGAGGTTGCTGAAGTTTGAGGGTGGTTGAACTAGAAGTACAAGACGAGTACAAGAATGAGACGTTCTTGGTGTTCCACAGAAGATAGACAATTCCAGAAAATCGGGAGCAAGTGTGAGTGAAGCACGTTCTAACAGGTCTTGGAGATTGCAAGAATTAGATCAGCGAGTCTAGTGGGTTTTCTAGGCTCGATCCTACTGTAAGTTTCTATGTCTATAGTGGAAATTACTGGCTTGGTCTCGGAGTTTTTATCCCATCAATGGTTTTCTCCGTCATCAAATCTTGTGTTATTTACTGTTTTAATTATTTATTGCGTCAATTCAACATAGGATAATTTAACTTGATTGACTAAACATCTAGAACAATTAAAAAGTTACTTGTTGCTTTTAACAAATTTAATTCTGCGTTATTCATCTATTAGGTGATTTAAGGGTTGAACCAGTACCTTTTAGAACTATAAGCCGCAAATGCATCCAAAGTGATCGTCGAACCTTCCAAGACATATAACTTGATCCTTACATTGCTTCTCTTCCAGCATCTGAACAAAAAATCTGCTACAACAAAAAATCTTATTGCGATCCAAAAGTGAAATATCAAACTTCATACTTGCCAACTTGAAACAATCAAACCTCATTTTGAATTGATCAAACTTACTTTAATACGAGACCAAAGGGACTTTCCCAAGAACTTTGAGCATTGGCTTTAATACCACTTGTTAAAAATTGAGCCAATTTGCAATAAACTGGTGATAGAACTTATATTACTTGTTATGAATATTAAAGTAAAAAACAAAACATAACAAGATTAAAATAATCACACAATAACACAATATTTAACATGAAAACCCAAATTCGAGAAAACCACGAGCAGAGGCTGAGAATTCACTATAATCAATAGTAAGGAATTACAAGTGTGTTGTGCGAATCTGGATTATACAAGACTCTCAACTTGATCTCTCTATCATGCGAATTTTTCTAGATTTTCTGATCACTCTAGTTGATCAAATAGATATGTGTAATACATCACATATTTATAATAACAAAATCCCTAACATATTAGAATAATATAATACAAATAAGAGTCTAACACAAGGTGAAGTCTTATTACAATAAGTAAAATCAATAAAAGAATATTTGGGATGAAATAAGTATCGAAAACACTACCAACTCCAAATTATAGAACTTCCAATTAAATTTCCAATAAAATTCAGGTCATACCAAAATTCTAACACCCGCCATTGACTAATCTTAAAACCACAAGTCCAATTTTATCCAAACGAGCATGTCCTTTAACAATCTCTTTGAAGTCAAATGGTAACATCACCTTGTACCCCTTATAATCTGTGTTTTTGCTAACCAATGAACAACCTTATTTCCCTCTCTCCAAATGAGTGTAAAATGGAAGTCTTATCTTTTGGGAAAGTAGTAAGCTGCAAAATGTCCTCTGCCAAATATTGAACTTCCCATAGTCCTTTCTCTGTTTCCCAGCAAAGTGATTGCAATTTTTTAGCCCATTTCTGCCCATTATCTTCTTTAACTCCATTCTGATTGTTGAGTTTTAAACCAGTATTAAAGGCCTCAAGTTCACCTAGTAATATGGAGCTCCCGCACATGATGTATCTCCTCTATTATTTCTTACTAATCCTTCTGGTCATTTTTTAGAGACCATCAGTGTTGAGTTTAAGCCAGCCTTCTTGTGGTCTTCTCAATACTGAAATGGATAACCTCATTTCAAAGAGTTCTGTTATTGGGCCAGGCTCAAACCCAGGCCCAAAAACAGGGCGCCGATGTGAGGGGGGGCTGACTTCGGCGCCCTTTTTCTTGGCCTGACTTTGACTCGGGCCAAGAAGAATTATCCCATTTCAAATGGGTTCAAACGCAGTTCAATTGTCATTCCATAAAGGTACATTCTTGTATTTTATATCTTATTTACTAGACAACGAATTATAGTACCTAGTAAACAAATGTAATTTATTCTTTTAGAAGAAATTGCACCTCATGTTTTACATTTTTAAAAATGTCATTTTTTAATAATCTTTGCAAAAATATCACTTTTGAATTGTTCTTTACCTCTATAGACAATTTAAATCTTATATATGTCTGTAATTAATGTTGATGTGATTAGATGAAAAAATATATACAAAATAATACACAAACATCCCTTCAAACCTACCTAAACCACACCCTATCCTACTCATTTTCTAAACCTAACCCAAAAACAACATTCTAACTAATTCCAACACCCAATCCTCGAGATATTTTTTTCTAGATTTGGGTTCTCTCTATGATTC
>CAIGRT010002904.1:0-15255 GCA_903798405.1 Fraxinus platypoda
AAACAAATCACGTGAAATAAAGGAATTTCTCAATATTTTTCCAATAAAACACGTGAAATAATGGAAATAAGATTTTTTCAAATACGTGCAAAGAAGGAAAAATATATTTCCCAAAGATTCCAACCTAATTTGAATTTTTCACATATGGTAACCCTAATTTGGGTCACCAATTCCAACAAATGGTTTGGTAATTGCTTCCCTAAATTGTGTCTTCAATTTTCCTAATTAATAACTAAATTATGTGAAGTAATACTAATGGATAAAGCAATTATTGAGGTAGAAATCCATTATAAAACTAGTCAAGAGTTTCAATTTCGCTAATTAACCATAAACATGTTTAATTCTTACTTTGGTTGAATTATTGTGTTATGATCATTAAATCCAATATAAAATATTAACGTTCGTCTCTCGGATACTAGTTAAAATATCAATAAATATCAAACTTTCATCGCTCGATTGATAATTTGATGAAAGTGATGCAAAAAAACATAGGACAATCGAAATAATAAGTAGAAATTTCTCAATTTTAAAAAAAAAAATATTATCATAATCAAGATTGGGTGCTCTTAACATGTAATTTCTGAATTTAACATGTAACAAATATCATGTAATTTTATTTTAATTAACAAATATGAAAATAAATCGATCACGTTCAACTTATCAGGAAAATAGCGTGTGTTTTTTCCTTTCTAGAACACGATAAAATGAATTTTTAGTTTACGTTTAATAAAGAAAATTCGTATATTGCACATTTTAGCTCGACAATTCAACTTCAATTTCAAAATGTCGTATGGAAGAAAATTCAATTTCAACCAATTTCATTTTAATAATTAGTGTGAAGTTTCGTTGCACTGGTTAGTTTATTGATAAAGCAAACATCAGCGGGAAGAAATCATCGATAACGATATATTGTTTTTGAAATGTTTATGTAAATATTTAAAAATTCTTGCCTTCTTCTTGTCGTTACACTACAACAAAAGAATCCAATGTTTTTAAATTGTGAATCATAGAATGAAAAAGACAAAAAAAATATTAGTTAAATATATTTTTAACAAACACAAGATATACCTAACAAGATATCTTCTATATATATAAAATGGCTATGAAACGGATTGAGTGAAAAATTAACGGAAATTCTTGTGAATTTGTTGCTGGCGTTAACTTTAAACGGTTCCGTGAAGTTGCATTGAATCCATATTTTGTGAGTGTAACCGTTATTGGCCGTGAAGTTGCAATTAATCCATATTTTGTGCCAATTTATGTACTGCCTGCTGGATTTCCATAATAAGTGGCAATCATGTGTAACCGTTATTGGCCATTGGGCGTTTTTGTCTGTCTCAATTCCATTAGTGGAGAAGTCAAAATTTTGTAGCAAAATAGTGGGAAATTATTCACGTTGACTGTGGGCAGGGATACCGTTATGTTGTGTACATTGTAATGGCAATAAACATTATAGTAAGTTAAACAAGAGTCTCATTCGTTTTTTTTCCCCTTTTGTACGTGTTCCGGTGACTGAATATTTGAATGTTGTCCATGCATTGGAACTGAAGCTGCAACCAGAGAGAAAAAGAAGTTATAAATATGTGACTGATACATGGCCAAGCAGTGCAGTAGTAAGATTTAAAGTCTGAATACCAAGAGGCATATTTCATAGGAACCCATGAGGCATTGAACGGGGTATAAAAAAACCTATCAATTACTTTCAGTTTACTTATGCTAACATTTGAAAAGTGTGATACATTCTATTACTTTCAGTGCATTGGTGGTGCGGTTTGAAGGTAGACTGAAAAGTGAGTGTAACTGGCTTTTTTTTTAATAGTACAAGTGTATGAATGCATTATATATGGTTTTTCATGTTTTTCCCGTGCTGTCTGTCCGAAATCAGGTGTGGTGAAGCAGTGTAGTGGTGCAAAGGTTTGAAGGTACATTAAAAAAGGTCAGTCTTACTGCCTTTTGTGTGTTTATGTTGTGTATGTAGTCTATCTATGCATTACACATGTTTGTTCATATTTCTAAGAAATGAAGCGACTGATATCGTAAAAGTTAGAGATCCATAGAAGTTATTAAAAGTACCTGGAAATGCTGTTGAGTGCAATTGTGTTTGCCACGTGTTGTATTGAGATCAGCCTCCGGTAGAGTAACCAACAGTTTGAATACATGAACACTTATTCTGGTAATTTAAGCAAAAAACCAGTTATGAAATTATAGATATTGAACAATATATATTATGAGTAAATATAAAGAAACTAACCACATGCATAATTACAAAATAAACCATATGAATGTACCAAAAAATATAGTAGCTAGGTTTTTTTGGGTTGAACTTTTTCCTGGCGTGATTTGACGTCCTCATGGCCAAACAAGCTTCATCTGCCTCAAAAAATAAGGAGTGGTAGCAGTGAGGGGCCGCACAACATGGAGAAGTTATAGATTTGCAGAGCATAGCATAGGGATAAGAATCACTTTCCCTGCCTATATCAGCCCACATGAATCCGTTCTGGAGTTGTGCTGCTGTTTCCCATGGACCATGCTTTAAGCCTTGCAGAAGGGATTTCCCATAATATTGTGTTGCATTCCAAATCAGGAATTGCAGGGAAGAAGTCTATAAGTTGGATCTCAAAGAATTGGGACAGATAAGGGAAGTACTCATTCATGAAATTGTTCAATTATCTGCTTCTTTTACAAAAGTCTTTCACTCTCATCAGTTTTTCAATAAACATTTTTGCTTTCATTTTTGAATACTAAATTTGATTGAGAGGGCAAAAGAGAAAAAGAAATAATCTCTAAGACACCTTTCAATTTGTCCTCATAACTGAAGCAAAATGTAGCCAATAAGAAATCTATGTTAACTCATAAAATCCATTGATGTACTTAACTTACAAAATTGTCCCTTGGGCAAAAATGTATATGTAGATGTGATTAGATAAAGATAATTACATATTTAGAATTCAGATATGACTTTTAGACTCCGTTTGATTCGCCATATTTTCCAACTTTTGTAGTGTTTGATAGGCAAAATTTTTTCGAAAATTTTTTTTCCACCTTTTTAAGGAAAATAAATTCTTGATATTTTGGTGGGAAAAAAATTTCCTTTTTTTTTTTTTTGACAATTAGAAAAAAGTCTAGATACAATGGTAAAAAAATTTATCACTTTTATTGACAATTTTCATGCAAAATAAAGTCAAACGAATGATATTCAATATGATAATTTTTTTTTTTGGCAATTGGAACAAATTCTAGACCCAATGGTAAAAAAAATTATCACTTTAATGGAAAATTTCCATAAAAAACGAAGCCAAGCGGATACCAAACTTTCAATATTTTTCATGAAAAATTATATTAATCAAACAGAATTAATTACAATTCTCAGTAAAATAATTTCTAGGCAAATCACTTCCCTGTAAAATATTTTCTTTTCACCAATTTTCCACATTTCCAATTAAACGGACCCTTATTGTGTTTGAGCCACATTATTTTGGAAGAATGTAATTTAAAATAGTAGATTGATGGAGAATGTGTGGTTGAAAACGAAGGAAAAGTTATTGATATGATAGAAAATATTATTTTATTGAAGAATGTGTGGTTGAAAATGAGTAGAAGAATGCGAATAAATTTTTTTAATGTGGCTCAAACATGAGTTTAAATTGAACTTCTACAAACAAACTTATCATGAAATTCGAATTCAAAAAAAAATCTAACTACACGAGGATAAGATTCTAGTGTGGATATACATAAATTTCAAGTTTTATCTAAAAAATTTTAGGCCATGTTTGATTGCACTTCAATTCCATGGAAGATGGAAGTTAAATTCTATTTTCCACATTTTTTCATGTTTGATTGCCCAAATTTTCTATGGAATTGGTTTTCCATCTTTCACTCACATACTCACATTTTTTTGGTTTTTGAGGAAGAGCTTTTCCCACCATTTAATGGACAATTTCTATGAAAAATAAAGCCAAACGAACACTAAAAGATTCAAAATTTCAATATTTTTCAGATGAAATTTAATCAAACACAATTAATTGACAATTCACAGTAAAACAAGTTCTGGACAATTCAATTATTAGGAATTCATTTTCTTTTAACCCAAATTCCATTCTTGCAATCAAAGAGACCCTTACATTAGATGTTTATACACTTATCTGAATAATTAAATTAGAGCATTATTGTTATTTTTAATGAATTGAGGCTTAATTTTGTATATATTACGTTTGTTAGGTGCATCTTGACGAAAAACGATGGAAGTAGACAAAATGAGCGAAAATTTGGCTAAAATCGACTTAATCCAAAGTTTGGGGACAAAATCGCTAAGTGTTAATAGTTTATTCAGACCTAATGTTGATGATTGAAGAAGAGGTGGAGGCTATTAGATAGAATTGGAAGATTGAGGACCAAGAAGATATAAAAATGGACTAAAGGGTATGAAGAATGAACTCTAAGGACCAAAGTGCAACATATAGAAAAACTTTACAAGGGCGTGGGGGGAGGGGGTTTGGGAAAAAAAAATAAAGGGCAAATTCTTCTTTTTATCCAAATTTTTATTGAAATCAAATTCAATCTACATGACCAGAATGAACCACCACTTATTAAACCCTATTTTTCACTACAAGAAGAAGGCTAGCACGAGATTCATAGGCAATTAGCACAAGAGATTGAAGATTCAAAATTCGGCTTGAAGATTAATGATGAAGAAATTGATTTTTCACTTTCCAATCATTGTTTTCAATTACAGGTGATGTTATTCCAAATCTTTTTGTGTAATTTATATAACAATATGTTAGGCTAATTCTTTTCATGTATTGAATGAAAATGAAACTTTTTATTAGTTATTTTTAATTCAAGACAAGTAGTTAGTTAATTTTTTGCTTTTCTTGATTAATCTTGCATGCGTAACTTTATTATTTAATTGCTTGATCACTAATTAAATATATAGTTGCTTGTTGTAGTACTGGGAGACTCACAATATGTCTAAAACACTACTTGATTAATATACTTGCAATATATATTATGAATAATATTTATCACATGTAATCTTTGAGATAATCGTGAAATTGAATGCGTTCTATTCATTCGAATTCAAACTAGGAATAAATTCGGGTCGTGACTAGAATATATTTAATTTGTCTTTAAAAAAAAGAATTAATTATAATAGAATTATCAATTGTCAAGAATACATGAATGGCATTAGCTACGTATTCGAGAATTGAAATAGATCATAATAGGTGGATTCGTTATCCAATACACTCATTCCATATACATACAAAATTCGAATTTTACAAACTTCCGTAGATTAATTTAGAATAATCATGAAAATCAAATTTCTTTGGTTCACATAATTTGAATTATATTCCTTACGAAACTAATAAACTTGAATTGAATTTATTCCCTTTGAGACAATACTTTTAACTCATCAATTCTATTACTTGTCAACGATCTCATACGCTTGCGAGTTTTGCACGAGCAAGTTTTTGGCGCCGCTGCCGGGGAATAATTTATTTAATTTGAATTTATTAGTTATTTTTAGATTTAAAGTTTTTACTTATTTTAGACTGTTTATTGAATGAACTAAGTTTCTTGTTTTTCTCTTCTCAGGAAAGCATAGTTTATGCAAAATTCTGACGAGATCGAACTTCTTCCGATAGATCCCGAAATCGAAAGAACTTTTAGACAACGAAGAAAAGAATAGAGGGAAACAAGGGAAATGACAGAAAATAAAAATCCGAATCAAGTTCAGAATCCATTACCACTACCTCAGTCAATTCAGCCGATCAGTCGAGGAAAGTAGCAAATGATGGAGAAGCTTTTAGTGAGGGATTATGTAAATCTCATTCCTGCTCCTATGCAGCCACATATCATATATCCACCATTTGGACATGCAAACTCCACATCAGACATGACGTTATAAACTTATTTCAGAATCATTACGACATTAAGCTCTCTAGGAGATCAACTGAAAATCATCATAAACATATTCAAGCCTTTTTGATGCTGTGCGATATGATTAGTCACGAAGGCATATTTGTTGACGCTTTTCGACTATGCCATTCCCTCACACATTAAAGTAAGGCGCACGAGAATGGCTAAATTCACTAATTCCTGGGAGCATAGTTTTATGGAATGACATGGTGCAAAAATTCACTTTGAGATTCTCCCACCTTCTCGAGTCCACCAAATTAGAAATGAAGTTCATACTTTCAAGCAAAGAGACCTCGCGAGATATCCAAAAGCTTGGGAAAGTTCAAAGACTATTTCAAAAAATGCCCCAATTCAATTTGATCGTATCATTCAATTCCAATAATAACTTTCAATTAACGATTGCTTTAATGTAAATGTAGCCCTAAAAATCAAAACATAAAAAACCAATTTTAACAAAATCCACAAAAAAAGGTTAAAAAAACAAACACAACCACCCATAACCAGACCCGTGAATTCATCCATTTTACAAAATAAATATATATACCTTGTGACTGAAGAATGGGAAAATGCGAACAGATCTGAGATGAAAAACCCTAATTTCTTAACACAAATTTTTTTGGAGATTGCTTGGGACACTGAAATTGAGGGTTCGATGACGAATGATTATATACATGTATAGGTCTCTTTTGTTTTGAGTTGTGATGGGGAGAATTTTAAATATCTGTGAAGTGTTTTGCAATTGAGAGATTGCTGACAGGTGGTAATTTTTTGAAGAACCATGCTGCTCTGCCAGATCGGTAAAAGACCGAGCAAATGTGTCTTGGTGGGGGGTGGGTTATAAAACATTTGGGGGGTTTTTTTTTAATGAGGTGTGTCGTGTGAGACAACCACTCAACGGGCCTTTTATAGGCCTGATAGAGTAGCTTAATTCTTTTTTGAAAGAAAGGATTAAACGGCTAATTTGAATTATGTTTGGACCAATTTGCCCTTTAGCGTTGAAAATATCGTTTTATTGAAAAATTTCACTCGGACTTCGTCCAACTTATTTTATTTCACGTTAGTCTCTTGAAATTTTATTCTTTTTCAAAATTATTAACTTTGTCGAAAATTCCGACATACAGTAACAAGTTGGAAACTTCGATTTAAGGTGAAATAATTGCTAGTTAGTGTTTAGGCAACGTTACTTAAAAGGAAATATTAGAAAAATTGAGCCCAAAACAGGAATTGCAAGAAAATTAGTTGATTGCATAGGCGGCAGGCCAGTGTATCTTTCACTGTAGACATGTATCAGTAGGAATGAAGTTACAGTTTTACGCTTGATGAGTATCCTTATTCCTGACTTTATGATCCACGCATTGGCTCCTCGGGAGAGAACGGCCAGCAGTCTGTGTGGTGGGCCCGAGGCAGTACATTTTCCTAACGGATTATAATCAGTGTATAGATCGGTTTAATTTTAGTCTACTTCAACCTTAACTGACTTTGGTTCTTGGAATCCAAAATTAAATTTTTGTTTTTTACCTCTGGTATCATCATCAATTTATGTGGTAGTAAGTCCCCTAATTCATTTTCAATAGAAATGTGATACATTTTAATGCATTGGACGGTGAATAAAGAGACACATTGCCACCTAAATTGATGAATATCATTATTTATTTATTTTTATTTAGCCCATATTTGTCTATAATTAAATTTAACAATGAGTTTTGAAATAGTGATTTTTTTTTTTTTTTAATGTGTAAATAAGAAAAAAAAGTTCTGAATTTTATGTGTGAAATATTTTATTGTGAAAATTTGTGATTGAATATGAGTTTCAAAAAAAATATTTGAAATAATGGTAGACAAATAGGAGTTTAATCAATCATTACATTTTAAACTAGAAATAATAGAGGAAAAGCCCATGTTTGGCTTCAATATTTCAAAATTTATTTTTCTCCAAACTCATTTTTCATCATACATTTTATGGGATGCACAATTTTTATTAACTTTTTAATCATATATTTGATTAATTTTTTTATTTTTATTTTTATGAAAAATCACTGAAAAATTGATTTTTCCAAACAAACAACGACTAATATTTCTTTTCTAGGTTACCTCTGTACGTTCTTGTAGGAAGGTACTATGCCCTTGTTTGATAGTCATTAATTGGCAAAAATAAAGTTTTGAATATTGAATTTTTGTAGAATGTGTAGTTAAAAAGTAGGAAAAAAGTTTGAGTTTACGTGCAAAATATTTTATTATGTGAATATGTGATTGAAAATGAGTATGTGGAAAAAATTTTGAAATAAAGAATGTCAAACAGAGGTCTATTAATACAAGGTCAATAATCCAAACGAGTTAAATTCATCAATAGCTACCCAACTTTATACTTAGTGTCGTCATGATCACTCAATTTGATTTTGTTTCATTATGACCATTCAATTTTATACTTAGTGTCACCATAGCCATCAAATTTGATTTTATTTCACTACGACCACTCAATTTCATATAACGTTTCACAATAACCACCGTATTTCATATACCATTTCATCAAGATCACCCAATTTCTTTTCAACATTTTCACTAATTTTAAAACGGGTAAAAAATAAATTTTCTAAACACTTATGAAACCCAAAAGTGGTTCAGGGCCAAAATGAACCAAGTTATAAGAAGCACGAACTGTTTAGGAAATACATCTGTGTGACTATTATTGTCTTGATTTACACCAATGGCTAAATGGTTTAAGACATCATGTTCACTAATTAGCCAAATAAATCGGATTGTATTTCACAAAGGAAAGTTCAAGGCTGGAAGCTACCTTACCTGATACAGTGTTTTTCTAGTCTCTCTCTAAATTGCATCATATTTCTGCATGGCATGAGCATATTCGAATTTCCATTCATGTGGGGAATTGTTGGAATTTGGTTTAGAGAATGAAATTAACTATGTGAAAGTGGCTTTTGTGTCAATTTCGACCAAATATTTGAACTTGATCCGATAGTCAAATTATGAATATAAATAGACTAACTTGTTCTACTCGTCGAGTAGGTCGTCGTGATATATTTGGAATCTCAAAATCAATTCCGGATGAATGAAAAATTGCGGTCCAAAGTTGGATAGAAAATATGATACACGGGCTGTAATTACTATCTCTATCGCTCGCCTATCGCTTGAGAGATGGGACCGTCACTCGAGTGAGAGGTCATCGACAGGCTAGCGAGAGAAGCTCCGATAAAAAGGTGTCACTGTCGCTTGAACGAGAGGTCAACGACTGGCTAGCTATAGTAAATGCTGCGACCTGTGGCAAATGTTGTTGAGTTTGGTGCGCGTCATTTCGCTCACAACATTTCCTCTTCTATATAAAAGACCCTTTGGATGTCCATTATATCCCATGTATGTCATACTTGCATTGAACATTTCATAAATCTCTTGCAAAATCATTTCCAAAGCCATTCAAAAGCCATTTTCTTTTTGTAGAGAGAAACTCCGTCGAAAGTTCGTTGTAACTTGTGGTTTGAAGTGCTTCCACCACAAGTTGAATCCGTTGTATTTTGGGAGACAAGTGCTCTGAACTGTGAGCACTGTTGCGAGGAAATTTTGTCTTGGGGAAATAGTGTAATTCACTTGCCTCGGATTATTCTTTTCTTCTTCTTCCCTTCTTGGTTTTTAAGTTTCGTTTTTTTTTTTTTCGTTTGTAGTTTACATACTATATTCCCAACCCCATAATTATAGTGTTTAATCACGCTCCTGCGAATTAAACTTTATTCTTGTCGGTTCTATAATTTAACAACCCTTTCACCGCACATACATAAAGCCCACACCAACAGTATTACTGAAAGAAATGAAAATAAGGAAGCCACACAAGTTTCAAAATGCCATTTCTTTAATACATACTTCTACACGGTTTGTACTATTTTCTACAACTGCTCCCCCATTTACCGATGGAATAATATCTTACCTACATTGTCGGTTTGGCTATTTGATTATGCGCAGTTGTTAAGTGATGATAAGAGTAGCTGGGATATATAGCCTTTTGTAGTTTTACAAAGTAAACTTTCATTATGCTTCATTTTCCGCTGTTTTACACCTGGTCAGTTTATTCAGATTTGGTTTCCTTAATTTCCGTAGATTTTTGTGCCTACCCACAAAGTAAACTATTTGTGAATTAATTTAAATTCGTTAAATTCCTAAATAAATGAAAAAAAAAAAAACTAAAAATGAAGATTTGGATCAGTCCGGTCACAATATTTGTAGGTCTGTCTCATCGTTAGATTTGGAAGACAGTTCAGGCTTAGCTTAGGCTCGGACCATATTTTAGATAAGCCTATATTGGACCTAGTTCTCAAGTAACCCATTTTGACACTAGTGCTACAGTGCATGTCTGGTACACCTATTACACTGCATATGGATAAAATACTTTTTTAAACGGTTTTAGGTTATTACAACCTTGTAGATGCTGGATGTATCAATGGTGAAGGATTTCTCGCGCTGCATAGAGGGACAAGATACCATTTGTCAAAATGCTGAAGAATTTTTCAACATGAAGCATGCATCCGCTAGGAATGTCATCGAGAGGTGCTTTGGCTTGTTGAAAATGCATTGTACTATCTTACCTAGTCCTTCCTTTATCCTATCAAAATACAGTTTCGTATAATTACTGCTGCTCGTTTAGTACACTGTAAATTGATTAGGAGAAAAATGTGTGGATAATGAATTTTTGGACTTTGCTAAAGGTGGCCATAGTGGTGATAACATTGTAGGGACTGTTGGAGCATCAAAGAAGTGGAATTAGTGGACAAACAACTTAGCAAATGTACAATTCGCANAGTACACTGTAACTTGATTAGGAGAAAAATGTGTGGATAATGAATTTTTGGACTTGGCTAAAGGAGGCCATAGATGGGGATAACATTGTAGGGACTGTTGGAGCATCAAAGAAGTGGAATTAGTGGACAAACAACTTAGCAAATGTACAATTCGCAGTTTATAGCTTATGTACATCTAATACGGAATACCAAACATGTACTTAAAATATTATCCAATTTTGTCCTCTCATTTTACAAGAATTTGATAAGTTTGAGAATCAATAATTAAAAAAGTTGGAAGAAATAGGGATTCAAGAACTTGGATAAGTTTGAAAATCAAGAATTGAGTGACAAGGATGTTTTGGGGTAATCTGTGGTGATTATAGATGGCAGTATCCGTAGATTTCATAAAAATATATTGTTGAAATATAGGTTTGTAGTTAGTTGGATCCTTTGTGTTTCATACTATGTTTGATAGTAAAGAACGAATTTTTCGTGTACATGATAAAGATGTGCCATTAATTTTTCTGTTTTCAAGATTCTATTTCTTATACGCATTTATATTATTTATTAAAAAATCAGATTATTTAGAACTTATTTATACTTACATCATAAGGGCATTCTTCAAACATACTCGTGAATAGATAACTTACACAATGTGAACAAATAAATAGGAATTTTTAGTACACTAAAAAACATTTTTGAGTCATGTGAACTATATATTTTCTTACAAAAAGGAAAAAAAAGGTCCTCCTTGAGACAATTTTAAGAAATCAATTTGCTGGCTGAACTGATAGGATTTCGGCGGGACATATTTTTCTCAATTTTCTCACAACCTTAACTGAATCAACATCGCCAATTACTGTTAATGTCTTCTCCTTGGGGTTCATAGTCAAAGCTTTAACCCCTATATGAAGAGGTAGATTAATGATACGGAACATATCTGTGCAATAAATGTTGGGTATGTAGTCCTAAATGGTAACAAAAATTGGACATATGAAAGAAAATTCAGTACCTGGAAGGCCAGAAACTGATTTCATGGCTTTCTGTTTCTCTTTTTCACCACGAATTTCTAGTTTTAAGACTAACTTCTGGACCTAGAATGCAAAGAAAAGTCATTGAAGAATGTTGTAACATACAAATGCACTATGGTAGCTAGAGATCTCGGGATTTGTGGGGATGTATCTAAATAAAAAATTAACTTACAATTATGGGATGAGGAATTGATCTTGTATTGCTTCCACTAGGATCGTCTGATTCTTTCTGGATGGGTTGGCAGGTTGATCAAAAACAAAATCAAAATATTAAGAAAGTAACATATATATATAGGATGGAAAAATTGATTTACCCTTAACCGATCCAGTTTGGTTTCCCTTCTATGGAAGTGACCTGACTCATCTTGCTGGATCTGTTGGCAATGGTGATCAATATGATGTATCTAAAACATAACAAAAAAAAAAAAAAAGGATGAGGGATTGATTTACCCCGTATTTTAATGGATACAATCTTTCTTTTGTTTGATGGAAAAGAACTTCAAGGACTTCATTTCCTTGGTCCAGCTGTTCCTCAAGTATATCCTTCGCTGATTTTACGGTGGAGGGACTGGAGTTATCTATCTCAATTATTTTAAGGGTCAGTACTTCTCCAATATCAGATGGGATCTCTACCAGTTTTGAACACTTCCGAAGGATTAGGTGCTCAAGCCTTGGAAAATGAGTGCTGTCCGCTCTCCAGTGCTCCAAATCTGTCTCCCAAATTAGCAAGAATTTTAGTTTGAGAAATTCTCCTTCAGTTGGTATCCACTCTGGGCCTACGAAGGCAAACTCGCGCAATTTCAGCACTTCAAGATTGGGTAACATACCAAAAATCGTCATATATTCCCAATCGATTCTGCCATGTTCTAGAGTTATCTTTTTGAGCCTTGGGGCAGAAGTGATGCTTCGCAGGAAAATTGGATTTGTTGGCGATTCAAAGAAAATTTTTAGTGTTTCGAGTTTTTGGAGATGGACGTCATAGGCATTCCACGTAGCGGCATTATAAAGAATTCCCAATTTCTTTACATTTGGAATTTTTTCAAGGAAGTGTTTTGTCATTCCTAAATCTTGTACGTTTGAAAGTGTGTCTAGGTTTTCTAGAACGAAAGATTTATCACTATCCGTTAATGGGGAAGAGGAAGAAGGCAGCAGGGAAACTCTAGAGAATTTGAGATGCCTCAATTGTGGCATATTAAAAATTTCCTCTGATAGGTGAATTGCAATTCCCCATGGTTCTTCAACAACTAAAGTCTGTAGATTCTTAAGGAAGGCAATAGAAGGAGGAATTTCATGGGGACAGGTGATAGCAATATACCTCAAATTAACTAGTTGAAGTATTTCATCAGGGAACTTTGTAAGCTCTACTCCAAGCATATCCAATACCCTTAGCAACCGACAACCAAAATAATAATAAGAATGCAAATGAGTGTCGTCCGAGCCAGTATATATAAAAGAACGGACAAGAGATATTGATTGTAATGTCATCTCCTCCTCAGCGGGACCATATGAAGCATCATCATGAATACTCAGACGTCGCTGTGAAGTTTCTTCTTCTGAAAAAATGTGTGGATGCCTTCTCTTCACACAAAGAAATTCCTCCCTATGAGCTATCCTCACGCAGAGCTCTCTCAAAAGACCATGCATGATGCAGGTTTTCACTTTTCCATTAATAGACCCTTTTTGACGAACCAAAATAAGATTTCTATCAATAAGATCCCCAAGGTACTCCAGTGCAACCTCTTCAAAGTGTTTAGATTCCTGTGGCTTTAGAAATCCCTCAGCGACCCATAACTTAATGAGTCTGGAGACTGGAATTTCATAGTTTTCTGGGAAAACTCCCATATAAAGAAAACATGATTTCAAATGAGCAGGCAAGTGTTTGTAACTAAAAGATAACATCTCCAAGCACTGGGCATCTTCCTCTGCTACAAATGAGCTTAAATTTTCAGCAACATACTCCCAGAATTTTTTAACCTTAATGACCTTCGAGAGGAGTCCACCAGTTACCACAATTAGTAATGGAAGTCCTTGACAATTTTTCGCTATATTTTTTCCGACATCCACCAAACCAAGAGGGCAATTTTCTTTGCCGAACACCTTTTCACGAAATAAATTCCAACCTTCTTCTTTATTAAGAAATTGCATCTGGTGATGAGCATTAGATGAGTTCACGTAATCAGCCACATCTTTTAGCCTGCTTGTCAACATGATTCGACTTCCATTTTCATCATCAGGAAATAACATTTTTATGTCATTCCAAGCATCGATACTCCATATATCATCTACTACAATTAGGTATCTCCTACCCTTTAGATTTTTGTACAAATGTTCTTTTAATAGTTCATCATCCTCTTTGCTAATGTGATCGGTAACAACTGTGTCCTCTAGAAGGCTTAGAAGAATGTCACGCATGCGATATTGTGGAGACAAAGTTACCCAAGCACGAATATCAAAGCGATACTTGATATATGAATCATTAAAAACATTCATTGTAAGAGTAGTCTTACCCATGCCCCCCATTCCAACAATGGGAACGATGAGGAGTTTAGATTGCCATTCATCACAGAGTCTCTCCCTTATCTGCATCAAGTCTTGAGCAAATCCCACCATATTAGTCTGGCCACTAGGAGCAGGTCTTGATGGCAAAAAAATCGTTGGCTGAAGATTTTGTTCGCCCTTCACATCCTCAATCTTCATCACCTCTTTTACAATGGTATTGATTTCTGTCATTATTTTCTGCAAGTCTAGATGACACTTTTCAGCAGATAGCATAATTGCAGGCAAATAAAATAGTTTTCGAAAAAGATTTTGCTGTTTTGAAAGAAGACGATCCGATATACGGGACTCAAAGACATCTTCAGCATGGTAAGCCGCGTCTCTGATTTTTCTTTCTAGTGATTTCACTTCTTCCCTGCTACTTTGGGAAGATTCTTCAAGAAAATCCAGAAGTAAACTGAGTTTTTTTAAGAGAGGTACAAGCAGTTGATTTTCAGAAGGAGGCAAAACTCCATCTCCATAGTGGATCTGCTTAAGAGTGTGCATAAGTGAAATGACAGCAGCATGAGCCATGAAATGATTTGGAGGCCAAAAAATTGCTGAAAGAAAGAAATGTCGATGGCGTATTTTCACGTGAAGTTGATAAGCATCGAGTTGCTATTGAATNGATTTTCAGAAGGAGGCAAAACTCCGTCTCCATAGTGGATCTGCTTAAGAGTGTGCATAAGAGAAACGACAGCAGCACGAGCCATGAAATGATTTGGAGGCCAAAAAATTGCTGAAAGAAAGAAACGTCGATGGCGTATTTTCACGTGAAGTTGATAAGCATCGAGTTGCTATTGAATGGTTTGGTAATTGCTTCCCTAAATTGTGAAGTAATACTAATGGACAAAGCAATTATTGAGTTTCAATTTCGCTAATTAACCATAAACATGTTTAATTCTTACTTTGGTTGAATTATTGCGTTATGATCATTAAATCCAATATAAAATATTAACTTTCATCTCTCGGATACTAGTTAAAATATC
>CAIGRT010002915.1:0-22582 GCA_903798405.1 Fraxinus platypoda
GAGGGAGTCGACAGAGAAGAAAAAAAAGGAGAGTAAGTCTGAAGGAGAAAAGTCACTTTTAAAGAGAGAGAAAGTCTTGCACTAAGAAAGGAAACCCACGTGAGAATCATAGTGCCAAAAAGTCAAGCCTAGAACAAAGTGAAATGTCTCCAAGAAGCAAGAGAAAATATATTCCAAGAATTAATCTCAATCATCCAATTTATCCAAAGGCCAAAATTGAAAGTAGCACAAATCGGGTCAGCCCAATGGGTTAGGAGAACCACGAAAGCCCACAAAGATTTATATTCACCTATTAAGGATGCATCTAAACTCCATTATATTTTTGGAACGAGTGGTTTGTTCCAGGGGTTGAACATATTTGATTTGGACGATTTGTAAACGCGACCAATTTATGTACTAGTGTCGAATGAGTTGGACCGCCCTGACCAGGAATGACCCATTTCGTTAAAAAGTCAGATCGTAACCAGCCCAACTCGATTCGGGCTGATTCATGGGTTGGCCTCCATAATGAGTGGGCCATACTAGGTTTGGTTGACTATTCCGATGACTCGTGGGGTTTTTTTTTTACAACAACCCTACTATTAAAACAAAAAAAATTAAATAAAAAAAATTACAGGGATAACAATCTAACATTTTGGTTTGTCTTATGTTAATTTTTTTATATTATGACAAAATAATAACATTTTACATGCATAACATGTTCTTGTGTTATTCATTTTTTTTTTAAATTCATGTACTTAACATATTTGTCACTGTGTTATATTTAGGGAAATATATGTCACTCCATTCCAAACTCTAACACACCAAGCTAACACTGTTTTCCAGTATCGGTGCCTCGTTTCTCCACCTCCCATCGCTATTGATAAGTATATTTTATACACTTATTTAGACCTTTAAATATAAATATTTAGGAGTTTTATGATTAATTATAGTCTAATATTGTGTATTTATTGTTTGTTTGGTAAAACTCGGTGATTGGATGTGAAATTGGAAAAAGGGAAGGAAAATCAACGAATAATGATGATTTTCAAAGTTGGGACTAAAAACATAAATCGGTGCATGTATATATGCATTACCCAATATAATGCATCACATAACAAAGTTCACAATGTATATCTTTTATAAACAAATCTTTATCGCCCATGTCGGGATTAATCATTGCAAAAGTTTTGCTACTTTGTAATAATCAGAATCATTCGCACACTAATGAATAGCACTTGAGAAGATCACCAAATACAAGAGAAATCAGAATTGTAGTAGGTAGCCAAAACTAAAAATATATAAATAAATAAAAATTTCGCATTTCATTATGAATCAATAAATTCAGTTTTAAAACTTTTATCTCCAGCAACTGCACCACAAATTTGTTCGTGCGAAACTCGCAAGCGTTACGGGAAAAATTTTAAATTGAAATCTATCAATCTGTTATCAAATTTGAATGTAACTAACAAAAGAAATGATTTTGTTTATATTTAAATTATCCCACTAGTTATCTATTATTTTTAACTAAATATATAAATGAGTGTATTAGAGTTTCGAACCCACGTATTAATGTCATATTTTCAATTCTCGACTTATGTAATTTAGTGAGTTTTGTGTATTCATGACAATCCATAATCCAATTTTATTTAACTATCTCTTTCAAGGTAAGTTAAGCATATTCTAAACATGATCTAATCTTATTCATAATCCGAATTCATATACAAAGTAATGCATTCAATTACACGATTATCCATATGATTGCACACGCTATACATGTTATTCCTAACTTCTATTACTCGTGTGTTGAAATTACTGTATTCTAACCTATTGTGAGCATCTCAACACTAAAATAAGCAATTAATTACATAATTTGTAATTAAGTAATTAAATAATTCAACAAAGTATACAAGATCAATTAAGAACCCAAATTAACCAAATTATTTAGTCTTTGAATTAAAAAATAATAATAATAATAGTAATAATGATGATGATGATGATGATGATGATGTACATCTTCATCTCAACACAAAAGAAATCAAATGTGGCATTTTTCTGAAGATAAAATAACCAAGGAATTGAAAAATCATCACTTGAAATTCATAAATACAAGGAGATGTGAAATCTATTTCATGTTCTTGATCTCAATCCCAAGATTTGATTCTTCAAATTCTTAATGTTTCTTGATGCAATCCACGTGTTAGATTTGTTCTCCTCTCCAACTTATGGTGAATTTGTGTCTCCTTTCTTGATAGATTGTACAATATGATGTCGTATGTTAGAGAGAGATCTCTTGATATTTAGCCTTTGTCTTGTACTTATAGGTGGCGGAATTAGATTAAGAAATGTGTCCAATTTGGGTTCCAAAAAAATTGTATCATATAAGAAAAGTTGTCCACATCTGTCAAAATTTAGCCCATGTCTACGCATGGTACGAAATTGGTCTCAAGAGCCCAAAAATGGGCCCATTGCGGGCATGCGCAAGGCCCGATGAATTTCTTTTTTTAGTCAAAAACTTTGAAAATCATCATTTTCGTCGATTTTCGTTCATTTCTTTCAATTTCTCTTCAATTCGTTAAGTTTTGCCTAAAAAAATAAATGCACAAGATTAAGTTATAATTTATCAAAAGTATTATAAAATATTCTAATTAATGACCTAGATAAATGTACAAAATACACTTATCAGCTACCAATCGAGTTGATTTCTCCAATCCTAGCCATTCTCGAATCTTTTTCGTCACCAACACCATATCTAAATCTCCCATGATGACCACCACCATAGTTGCCCTTGCACTAGCTATCATCATCCCCAGATCATTTTCTCTCAACATGTCGCCTTTCGCCAATGCTATTGCACTCAAAATCGAGCTCCCAAACGATAACCAACCATCGCGATTCATTGCTCTCTCTCTCTCTCTCTCTCCTTATTCTTCTTCTTCACCACCCGGCATCCGCCACCATTTATACACAGAATCCCAAAATCTCTATCATCATTTGAGATCACCATAACCGACCACCATATTATTTTGCAAAATATGCACTCAATGCCACTACCATCTTCTCCTTCCACCACCATGTTGTCACCAACTATAATCGACTCCAACAGCATATATGATTTGGGAGTTCTTGCCGATGGTGAAGTACGTCAACTTGAACTATCGAAGAAATTGTACCATTTGCTTGTACAATATTTTATTTATTTATTTATTTTGTTGTTGTGATTTAGGAGGTGCGGATGGTTACGATAGTAGTAGTTTTGTCATGATTTGTTAGGCGGATGGAGATTGATTTTTTAGTGGTTTGTGGCGACGTCCACAACGACATAACATTGTATGATAAGTGACACAATTTGTTATTAGTACTGATTACGATGACGGTTGTGGCGCAACAATGTACATTACAAATGATGAGATTATTATAAGATCTTTATCACGAGAAGATCTTTATCACTCGTACTATTGGACCATAAAACATGCGTATGCCAAGATGTGGCTGCAATTGATAGTACTATTATCCCTCTCACTAATCAAGAAACATTCACTTTCTCAACCGCCATTGCAAGTTGCAACTGAAAATCTGTGCAAGCAAGTCATGGAACTCTCTCTCCTTCTTCACCATCCTCTCAAACCCACTCTCTTTCATCACTCACTCCTCTTTACAAGTGAGTCCTCTCTCTCTCTCTCTCTCTCCCCCCATTTATATATGTAAGTGATGTCTTTACGCCTTACACGACCAAGATTCTTGGAAATTAAAGAGATAGTTTTTGCATCTGCAGGAAAGAGAACCTACAACAAGAATGTATCATTCTTTCCATGCCGCTGTTCTTCTTCAGAGGCTCCTGTGCTGAAAATGTCTGCACAAAATGAGGGAAGGAGGGCATTCATGGCTTGTCTTCTTGCTGCAGGTTCCCACATTTAATCTCAAGAGTTTCCCTCATTAATATAAAGATTTTTTACTTTGTAGAATCTTTTGTATATTCTGGTTTCTCTTGATGATTTTTGTTGATTATTTAAAAGGGATCTTGCAAAAGTAGGATTAGGATTGAATCAAATATCGAATTCTCGAATTCCTTGATGACAATTTGATCTGTATGCCTTTGTCCTTTCGCGTCAAAACAATGTTATCGGGTGATTAAATTTCTTGAAATTCAGTTACAATTCAAATCGCTGTCACTTACTAGTTACTAACTATCATATTTACATTTGTACCATCAATCAGCAGCTGGAATTTCTTTCTGCGGAGCAGCTGGCGCTGCAAGCACAAGTAGAAGAGCTGTAAGATATCTGTTGCACACGCCCAAAATCTAATACATCTCTAGTTACTAGCAAAAGTATTCACATTCACCTCGATTTTCTTGATTTCACGCCGGGTTTATTTGCTTGCTGCAGCTTAGGGGCGCCAAAGTACCCGAGAGTGAATATACAACCCTCTCAAATGGTCTAAAGTTAGTATATGCTAACAATTCTCGAATATCTGCTTTTCCAATTTTGGGATGTCCATCACTATATATCTGTCCTATTCAACCTGTAAATATCGAATTAAATTAGTCTACTTAAAAGGTTAAGTTTGGTTTTTCCTAATTCTAGTTTCCAAGTCAATATACTATGATTCAATAATGCTGTTCTTCGCTCTGTTTTTAGCTTAAACCTGTTATATAATCTGAAATTTTTATGGTTTGCCAGTGTCTAAAGTGCGTAACAGTCTTAAGAATAAAAAATTGCAAGTTTTTATTTCATCTGCTCGTGTTCGTCTACAGAATTAGTTTCGTGCATTTCTCCAGAGAGTAGGTGTTGCTTAACATTCTTATAATGCATAATTTTTCAGGTATTATGACTTGAAAGTTGGCGGGGGACCTGAAGCTGTGGAGGGATCTCGGGTTGCAGTATGACTGTACAAAGTTAAAAGCTTTTAATATCTATGTACATTACTTTGTTTGTTTTCACAATAAGCAATGCACACACCTCTTCATCCGCTGTAGTAGGTAATACACAAGATTTTCTTATTCTAGACTTGTAACGTGTGAATTAACTTCAATAATTTCTCCAACGCTGATTCTCTCTCTCGTCTTCTGTAATATAAATGGACCAACTTATGAGATTATTCTGAACCGCGCAATATGTACTGCTCAATAAACTGAATCGTGTCACTGTGTTCATTATATTTAGGTCCATTATGTCGCTAAGTGGAAGGGAATTACTTTTATGACCAGTAGACAAGGTCTTGGTGTTGGTGGTGGAACGGTAAAATTTGAATAGTACTTTATTGTTCACTCAGCTATTCAATATATCTAGCGTAATTTGTCATAAAATTTTGAACGGTAAACTTTTGCTAGCCTGTTGTTTACCTAATTTACATCCTTTTTCCGGTTGATCTAGCCTTATGGATTTGATGTTGGTGAGTCGAAGAGGGGTAATGTTCTTAAAGGATTAGACTTGGGAGTTAAAGGCATGCGAGTAGGAGGACAGGTGAGATGAATCTCTGACATGAATGTGCCTTCGTTACTTTCTGTATAGAACAGTTGCATCGAATGTTAGTAAGTAAATCCACAATCTGCTACAAGGGTTCATCTATTCTTGCTTGTTACAAAGTTTAGCTGAAAAATTTATATTTTGCAGCGGCTGTTGATAGTTCCTCCCGAGCTAGCTTATGGTAGCAAAGGTGTACAGGAAATTCCCCCGAATGCAACAATTGAGGTAATAAGTCGTGGTTTCTTATTTTGACGTCATGATTTATGTAATTTACTTCTACTAGTGCGATAAAAGACTTTGGACTAACTATCTAAAAAAAGTAACTATCTTAAAGAGTTCTCTCTATCATCATTTTTTCCCCTCAAGCTGATCTAAGTTCATTAAGTAACTCTTGAACTCAATCTGCAGTTGGACGTCGAACTACTGGCCATCAAACAAAGTCCATTTGGGTATGTTGTCGATCCTGAGAACATTGTTGGTCTTTCTGTACAAAACTGCAGTTCATTTCTAGTATGACATTACCTTTTATGCTAACAGCATTTTCTTTGTGCAGGTCTCCTGTGAAAGTCGTTGAAGGATAATTGAATTGGTCAACTCCTAAGAGTGGAAATTCACAAGGTCTTGATAATACTAGGATAATTTTCATGCCAGCCGCTAAGTTACTTTCAAGTTACTGATGCACAGGACATGTTATGTTTTTGTGAATTGATATCATACTACTCATTACAATTTAGAATATTTTCACACTACATTCAATTGGGTTGGTGTCATAAGATTTAAATTCTCATAAGATACTTGAAGGCTTAGTGTCATAAAAATTAAAGGAAAAAGCCATTTGTACACTTTTGTGTACATTAACTTTGACACTCTTCTCCCAAAAGTGTGTGTGGCCCAAGATTTTTTAAATTGCGGGCCCCCACCTTTGTGAGAGGAATGTCATGCATGATAAATTCTCATAGGCATAAGTCTATAACAACTGCAACTCCATCGTTGCTAAATAACTAAGCAAGGACTCATCAAAAAGTTGAAAAAGGTAACTAGATGAAGAAGACAGTATTTCTAGGCTAGCAATGACTTCCAAATTAACTTTGCTCATGTATCTTCAAATACCAGTACTTGCAATTTTATCACTTTCCTCTCAGATGACTGCAACTTGGGCAGAAAAGTAATTTGAATGAATTGCATCTTGGCTTGACAATTTGGCCTTTGAGAGCTCGAGAACCTTAACGGCTTCTTCCACCTTGGAAGCTAGTGATTCCGGTGACTCTAATAATAGTAGTAGTTCTGAATTGTCCATCTCCAAAAGCATACCCGTTATCTTTGCAGCAAGATCAGGCTGCAAGTATTACGAATTTGCATAGAAATTCCATTAGCATAACCTTTGAAGCAAGATTAGAAATTTTAGAAAATCCCTCCATTTCATCTTCCTTTTTCGTGCTGCAAGTTAGATGAAGTTGGCCTAACAACCTATGATAACTTTTTTATTTTTTTTATTTTTTGGCTGGGGGGGTGGGGGATTTTCACGAAAATCAAGCACCGTGTTTGGAAAAAATCATTTATTCATGCAACGAAACATGATGGAGCCATCTAAAGAATTATCATGAACCCCTCAGTTGATTTCTTCCGAGCACTGTTTTCAGTAATAATCATTTATTTTCATGCAAACAAACGTAATCAGAAAAAGCTATAATTGCAAGGTTCTAACCAATCTATGAGATCCATAATATATACAAACATATATTTGAATCAAACAAAAGGACCAAAAAATTATAGAAAATCCGTACATCCAAATATAGCAGCAGAAAATGAAAAGAAGATTATGGAGAGAAGATTTTACCTTATGTTGACTGACGAGGGGATATAGACGCTCTCCAAGCATCTGTTTTTGCTGCTCTGGAGGAGCTGCAGCAAGCTGGCTACTTAACATCTCTGATCCCTCAGCACCAGATCCATCAGCAATGGGAACAGGAGATCCTTTGCTCATCTCATGTGAACGCCCATTTGGAACATAATTGACATGCCCAGCATGCTGAAAAAGCTTACACAATTTTTATACTGTTATAAGTTGCACAAACACTACATTTTGAAGCTTAGGAACTCTAGTGTGAGTTGAACAATAAATAAAAGGATAATTGCAGCAGCGGTACCAAACCTTTTATTTAGTAACAAACTTTGTCCAAACCTTTCATTGTGCCATTCACGGTACCAAACCTTTCAAAAATTAGCAAATGGGGTCCAAATGCTTAATTTCTATTAGTTTGACCGTTAGTTGATCAGATAATTGACCCTAACAATAAGTTTGACTAATTTTAAAATGTTAAAATTGTAACTTTACATTTTTTTATAATAAAATAACTAAAATCAAATAATTAAAATTAAAAATCAGAAACCAACTTCTTCTTTTCCATCCACCCCACACACCCCCACCCCTACCCTAAAACTATCACCACCACTATCAGACGGCTCAACCGCACCCACCAAACGCCGGCGCCACTGCCATCTCCTTCACCGCCACGTTCATTCCCATCACCCAACAAATTTTTCGTGCCATCTCCTTTCATAGAAATGTATCACATAACTTGGAGCCTGCTCTAAATTGGGCTTCCACCAACAAGGAACAACTTATATGAAGTGGATCTGACATTGAACTGAAGTTTCATCACCTATGGAGATCTTGCGGAACAATGGCAGAGATGAAGCTCTGAAGTATGCCAGAACATTTTTCGCTCCTTATGCTTCCAGTCATATGGCTGAAATTCAAAAGCTTATGGCTTGTCTTTTATGGGCTGGGAGACTCGACTCCTCTCCATATTCCGAATTATTATCCCTCGTGCACTGGGACAAATTATCTAAGGAGTTCACTCGGCATTTCTGCAACCTTATTGGGTGCTCGGAATGAAGGTGGCGGTGGAGGAGATGGCAATGGCGCCGGCGTTGGGTGGGTGCGGTTGAGCCGTCCAATAGTAGTGGTGATGGTTATGGGGTGGGGGTGGATATGTGTGGGGTGGATGGAGAAGAAGAAGTTGGTTTTTGGTTTTTAATTTTAATTACTTGATTTTAGTTATTTTATTATAAAAAATGTAAAGTTACTATTTTAACCTTTTAAAATTAGTCATAATTATTGTTAAAGTCAATTATCTGTCAACTAACGGTCAAACTAATAGAAATCATTCATTTGGACCCCATGTGCTAATTTTTGAAAGGATTGGTACCATGGGTGGCACAATGAAAGGTTTGGATAAAGTCTGCAAAGAGTTTGGTACCGGTACTACAATTATCTCGTAAATAAATCATCAAAGTACCAAAAGTATCTATATTGAGAATTTTGCACACCCTCCCTGAAATTATACTCACAATAGGGGAGGGAAGCACTTTTTTGGCTTTTTTTTAATCACGTGGGTCCGACATGGGTCCCACTCCCATGTGAGTATCTGTCAATAAATGTGTCATTTTTTTCTGGCAAAGAAGTTTAATTCTTTTTTTAAGTGGGACATAATTCACAAAATGAGCAGGTATTTGAGAGCATTTTTTCATCCAAACAGAATTAATTCAAGCCTAGGTAGTTATCATGAAATATGAAAAGGTTGTTCATAGTCTGCACAAAATCCAATATGCTTTAATTGGTGCCCCCTTCTCCCTTAAACATAATAACGCAATGGTGAAATATTCTCGTTTCTTGTTCTTAATGAAGTTCAGGTAAAATTTTGCAGCAACACACATAGCATAAAGTCACTCACCAGCCGTTTTCTTCCAGGAAGTATTACCCTATTATTGTGATGTTGAAGCTGGTGTTTTCTAAAAAAAGAAGGGATATGTAAACAAACTCCATACAAATTTTCAGACTGAGCATCCTAGACGCCTAATGTGGAAAATCCTAGCAGTGGAGTAGAGGTTTTTTTTTTCCCAATGCAATTGCCTTCCTATCAACAGAAAAAAAAGAAAAAAAAAATGATAGGCCTAGCAGGTAAAAGATGTTCCTTATTTCAATGACATTCCTCTACTATCAATTCATGTGAAAGATATTGAAAGATGGAAGGATTGCTATAAGCACTTAACTATAGCATATATTTTCCCCACACATAAGCAAGGAACAATACATGGAATATCAATAGCATAAAGTCTAAAAATCAGTGATAAATTATGGACATATGGTATATAAGTCAAAATAAAAGTATAAATAAACCTGGTGCTTGCTTGAATCTTTTGGTAATACCATAGATTGAGTTGGTTGTTGCAAACTTGAAGGATATGTGGGAACGCCAGGTAGCACATGCCCATTCATCCTACCCCTGTTTTGTCTATTAGGTCTTGGATTATTAGGAATCTGTAAAAATGAAGAAAAAGGAAGAAAATAAACATTTGAGACTACATAGACAATAGCAGAAGACTGGCATTCATCGGAAATGCAGTTTATAAGACTTAAGTGCTAAACAAGATCTTTTACTAAAACTAACCAAGGGAACTGGAGATGTTTGAAAAGCAGGCCTGGAAGGATCTGCAAAGCCATTTGCCCTCCATCCTGGCCTCATCCCCAGAGGTTGATACATCAAACCAGGTTGTGCAGGAACTTGTGAAACAACACCAGAAGACGGGTAGTAAAGAGTAGGATAACCGCCAGGAATAACAGCTGAAGGTCCTACCAACCCTGCAATACGGTGCGCATATTGTAGTTGTAGCTGAGCTTGTCTCTGTTCTTTCCTCTGAGCAATAGCTGCATACAATGGCTTCCGATGCAACATGAAACCTGTAAACATCCATGGACAATACTTCTGCATCACGATACATAACTGTTCCGAGTACTGAATTTTTAGCACTAGAAAACTAAATGAAATCAAGAATCTTCCTATGGGAAAAAGATAAGAAATGATTGTTTACTTGAGGTTCAACATCAACTGTAGGCAACATAGACCTAGGAGATTTCCAATGGTATTTGCTGAGACTAGGAAAATGACACACTACTATCCAGCATTTAAAGCAAAAGGAAATTAAAAGGAAAGATTCTAAGAGGCCATTTGCAATTGCTATGCAAATGATTGTTCAACTAGCTTTCCACCTAATGCAACCAATTTCTACACAGGGTTCGAGAAAATATAACAGCATGCATACCATGATAGAGAATAAAACATCTGCCTCAAAAACTTAGTACCCACATGTGCACCAAAGAGAAACTTCCAAAATTTTGGACAAAATAGCCTCAGGTTTTCAAAGAAATCAGTAGAAGTTTTAGAAATTCTCATGGTATCTGTTGACGATTTTTGTCCAAGAGATCAATTTATGTGTTTATAAAATACCTAACATCAACCAGATCCTACACCTGATGCTATCGAATTTAGAAGAGATTATCCACAGAAGGCAGGTGAGAGGAGAGTGGCCAACAGGAATATGACCCAGGTTTGGGTTTTGACTTTTGAGCCTCTACTATTATTTAAACAGTCTCATACACTGAAGGATGCAAACTATAATTTTTTGATCAAAGAGGATCTAGTGTGCATCAAGACGATAATTAATAACTAGGCTCCAAATGATACTCACGCTCCTCCAAATATTTGAATGTATGAAAATGGGTATAATATGCCATTTTACCTGAGATTATAAAATGGTAAAATAGCAACACCTTTATGGTCACTCGATAATAGCATTTAAGCAAAATAAATTGCACATAGAGGTGTGATGCACGGTCACAATAGCGGCATAAAGGAACCAGCTCTGAAATGTCATGACCACCATATATTGGTCAGCAATGAGATCAACCTTCGTTAGTTCCTCATGCCACAACAGTTGCGTATTTGCATCACGATGATGAAAAGTTCATACAATAGTCTAATTGTCTGTTTAATTAAACTAAATTATATATAAATCAAGCAGAATAAACAAAATATGCAGGTATGCCTGAATCTCTGGAACCAAAATGTATGTACATAGTCACATGCCTATCTTTAGATGCCTTGCTACAATTATTTTCCATTCAATCTTGACTCAGTAAACATACTCACCATGAAATGTGTTCACTGCTTTAATCGCCTCCTCAGGCATGGAGAAACAAACAAATCCAAACCCCTTGCTCATTCCTTTATCATCTCGCATAAGCTTCGCAGAAGTAATTGTACCACACTGACTAAAGTGGCCCCGTAGCTCATCATCAGTTACGTCATCATCAATGTTCTTCACATACACATTTGAAGCCTGAAATTTGAAGGTTGAAAGAAAATTATAAACATATAGATGATATAAACATTTTTACAAGTCTTCAAAGAAGGAAATTATTCCTGAGAACCTGGTATTTCAAGATTTTCTCCCTCCTTTTCTCCTCAAACTGACGACGTAGCATTTCTTCACGTTCTTTCTTCTTTTGTGCCCGGGCCACATATAAAACCTTTGAGCCTACTCAGCACAAACAACATGATGAGAAAAGAGTTTCAAATAGCAGCAGATTTGACAACTGCATCATACAATAAAGATCAGTAGAAATTCATGACCATACCAAGTTGTGTTCCATGGAAAGCTTCCAATGCAAGTTTGGCATCATCCGGGTTCTCGAAGTTGACAAATCCAAAGCCTCTTGATGCTCCATTCTCATCTTTTAAGATGGCTAAGCTTATAATTTTTCCATATGCAGAGAACTTCTCCAAAAGGATTTCTTCGGTGACATCTGGATCCAAATTCTTCATGTAAAGATTTGTGTACTTTGTTTCAGGATTGGTTACAGCCCTGTCACTCTTCTTCACAAACTTGCCGACATAACTGTGCAAGCAAAATGTTGGATTATAAGCAAAACATTTATTGGTGATAAGAAAATTATCAAGCACACTATCAAAAACTTTCATATATAAATACACATGCAAGAGGGTAAAGGCAAGGGAAATAGAATTTACATCTGTTTGTCTCCAACGATGGACCCATTAAGGTTCTCGATGGCTGCATTTGCAGAGTTTTCACTCTCAAGCTGGACAAAGCCATATCCTTTGCTTTTGCCATCATCAGATGTGACAACTTTACAAGATAATACATTACCAAACTTCTGAAACATTTCTTGAACCTTCACACTATCAATAGAGTCACTTAAATTCTGCAGACGATGCCCAGTATAAGTGTGAACCATTTCAATATTATCAAATAAGTGAATCGCAAAAGAAATAAAAATAATTTGCAATAAACCAACAATATTTGTGCATTAGACAACAATATACCTTGACGAACACATTCCCAATTCCGCTTCTTCTTGCATCTGGATCACGATGCGACCACATAACCCTTATCACTTTCCCATTCAATGTAGAATGATTTTTCACTTCAATAGCGTGGAGAGCTACTCAAAGAAAATGGGAAAGAGTTAGTATAGTAACTCTATTTAGAAACGACCATACCGTTCTCAATGTCAAACAGGCGAATCAAAATCATATGACTGCAAAATTATAAGCCTCACAAAAAAGACCAATTATTATAATATGTAGCAGGCTAGATGTCATCTCCCTCGAATCTATATAGCACTGAAAAGTTAATAACTGTCTGGATTAACGAAGGCATTCACTAAGCAATATGATCAATTACATTAAAATGCAAACCCGTGAAACAATATTAAAATTCAAACCTCTGTTAATCCAGTACAGATGGGATGACCCAGTCGGTATGCTCTCACACAAAGATAACCCATACACGCAAATCTCATAGATACATCATGATTTTGAGTAAATAATAAATTGAAGATAACTCTCTTTCCACCTGCAAAATGAAATCACTTACACGAGGCCTTTTCTTCTTCGAACATTAAAAAGGGGGAAATCAACAAATCAGTTCAATTCTGAATTTTCAAACTTGACAAATAAACTGAAGCAATTCATCAGTAAATCGTGATCAAGATATACGAAATGCTCATATACCCATAAAGGCCTGCAAAAAATGTGCATGCATCAATGTGCATATGTGTGGCGATCTGCAATATTCCTAGACCAAAATTTTTTATCCATTTATCAACTTAGTTTTATGAAAATGACCAATCCGGCCAATTCAAACAAAAACTCCCATCGAATTTTAGCAGAGAAATTAAAATTAACGACTTGAAGGAAAATTCGATCGCAAAAACCTATCACAACACAAAATCACTCCGATCCACTCCTCCCTCCCCCCACACACTTCGACTCACGCATATACAGATAGATAAATAAAAATATAATGCACGTAGACAAAATAGTACCATCTTGTGGGGAGATGAAGTTGACGTAGCCATAACAGAGAGAGAGGCCGGTGGAGGAGTCACGGCAGACGCGTACGGATGCCAGACTCTTAAACTCCGAAAATGCATCAAACAACTGCCCATCCGTCACATCCTGCTGCAGGTCCCCCACGTACAGCGACGCCGGAGTCGCCGGCACCATCAATTCTACTGCCATATCTTCGCACAACAAATTAGTATATTTATTATCTGTCTATATATATATATATGTGTGTGTGTATAACTATATGTATGTAAATATGCGTGTGTCTGTAAAGAAACTGAAGGTTTAGAGAGAGAATGGGGAACCAAAATGAGATGGTAATCAATGAATCTGAGAGTAAATAGATACTGAGAATAGGGAGAGATTATAGAGAGAGAAAAAGAGGATACGATTATAAGGAAAATTTGGCAAAAGGGGATTATGGATAGAAGATGAGGATAAAATTGGAATTTGAAATTCATTCAAGACTCTGTGTGTGTTTTCCTTATGGGCGGATTTTGCATGGACGCGGGAGTTTTGTGGCGTTCCGCTGAACGCATACCAGAAAGAGAATGTGTGTAGACACGCGCCTCTTAAGGCGCGTTGTACGACAAATTCTATTGATTATGTTATTGATTGTTGAATATCATAAAAAATTACAAAAATTATACAAGTTATTCTCTTTTTTTTTTTTTTTTTATCTTTAATGTTAATTCAAGTTTTTCACATTACGAAGCAATTACATACACTTAAAAGCATTATAATTTAGAGTGTGTTTGGTAGAGATTAAAATCGAATTAAAATTGAAAAATTAGTCGTTATTGTTGATTTTTATTAGACAAGTGTGACCCAATAACTGCTATATTTTCAATTCTAATTTGATTAAAATCTATACCGAGCAAGCCCTTAACCTTCTTCTTTTTTTTATTTTTTTGAAATACTTATTAACTTAGAGATGTCCATGCCAAAATAATAATAATAATAATAATAACGATCATGCTACATGTATATATAGTGATTTAATACCAAAATATTTTCACTCTTTTTTGACACATTACCTGTATATAAATCATCATATAACTCCATCTTGTACAAGTTGCCTTATTCAAAAGATAAATGTTTAAGGGCCATTTGAGTCGAATTCCCAAAAATATCGAGTTATGGTAAAAAATAATTATGTTAGTTGTACATTCAAATTGTACATTAATGTTGGCACTGTATGATATGTCAAAATTTGTGTCATTGATTATTTAAAATATTATTAAAATCAATGTATAAAAAGTTTCAACTCGACGGTAATGTTAGAACGATTGAAGGTAAAAGAAAACGGATGCGCGTAGAAATAAACGGAAGTGAAAGGCAAGCAAGCGCAGAGGGAGGAGAAAGAAAAGTGCTGGTGGACCCCATAAGAGTCCAAGACTCCTTCAAAACTCAATAAAAATAAAATAAAAAGAAATTTGAGCTTACTTGAGTAATTCATTCTCCACCAAACCTTAACCAAAAGGGCCGCCTCTTTCAACGGACTCTCCTCTACTCTACTGCCTCTCTTAAAAACAATTGATGTTTAAAATTTAATTTCTAAAAGTTTTTCTAACTAAAATAAGCACTTTTATAAAACTTATCATGTGAGTGCAAAAACAATTTTTTGGTTTCAAAAATAATTTAATTTACTTTTTTGTTGTTTGAAACATTTGAAATTAATTTAGATGCCCAAATTTACGGATTTCGTTAGCAATGTAGGTTCATGTTTTTAATGCGTCACACATTAGCAGGGTAGATTTGCTTTTATAAAATTGGAATAGGTGAAATTGCTCCGGTAATATTATTTATAGTGAAAACTATCGATAGTTGTTTTACGTGACATACATATGGCAATTCTCATGCGTGCAAATAACAAACTGTCATGCATATGTCACGTAAGACGATTACTAGTAGTCTTCACTATGAAAAGCATTATTCAAATTACTGTTTATAGCATTTGGCTTCGAAAAGGGGGTGGGGGTGGGAACTCCTTTTAGTTGAGAAAAATTGCACTATAAGTCTTAGTATATTATTTGAAAAAACAAGTTAGTCCCCAACTTTTAGAAATAAGTAAATTCATTTCCAGCCCTTCTTTATAGTTGCATAAGCAATTTTCAACGTTATATACATTAATTAAAATTTCATTAAATTATCACATGACCTTGGAACATATCTCACTTCGAAATTCTATATATTAGTCCAAATTGAAAAAAAATAAAAATCCGGCATAGTAAAGTTAGACACGTGAAGGCCACGCAACGCTTCAATTAGGTCTAGAATTATTTTTGTTGATAGAGATTGATTGTGCTACAAGGAAAGGTTAACAACCAACTTACTTATTTTAAATGCTAAGGTATGTTAAAGATAAATTTGTGAGTAATGTTATCCTCTCACTAGTGGACCACTGATTCATTATCTAAAACTGTAAAGCTTGCGTATTCTGATATCTATGAGCTTATATTAATGGTCCTTGTATCTTAATTGAATTTTGTTCAAAATAATTATAAATTTATTTTCTATTTGAGGGTAAATTAAGTTGAGAGTAAAATTGTAAGTTGACAATAACGTTATGAATAACTTCTTTAATTTTAATTGTGATCTTATCCAGAGTGCGAATGCAAAGAATTCAAATTGCTCCTTTATAATTGTGAAGGTAAACAAGTGAACCCAACTCAAAAATGGGATTTGTCTTCCTTTCTTGTTATTTATGAATGGCTCTTGTCGAATTCAAAGGAATGACAACATTAGGCAAAAGTTGGTGGGATTCTTGTGGGGCCTTCATGAATTTTTCATACTTGTGGGGCCGTCATGAAATAAAGAAAACTGAAATAATGAAACAAAAATGCTGTAATTTCTTGTCATATCAGTTAAATATTACAACTAAAGACAATCGAATAGTTCCTGTCCCAGATACAAATGACAAAGGAACATAGACAGATAAGAATGTTTTAACTACAGACTGACCAGCTCCCAAAATTTCAACTCATTTGTACATCTCTCAACACCTAAGAAGCAAGACCGTCATCAGATTTGTTCTGCTTGTGACAATCACGTTGATTCTTCAAGCCTAATTTCGAGTATAACTTAGAACTTTGTTCAAGCTCGAGATGAACAATTTGGATGAGGAGAGAACCCAAATTTCAGTTAGAGCCGGGGTATAGGTTGAGGCACTTTTAACAGCAGTCGAGGTGAGCAAGATTGAAGACAACCCCCTTCAAGCCGCCATTGGAATACTTCAAATTATTAACTCTCTAAATTTATAGATGTCCGCCAAATGATAGAATATGCTCTTTAAAAATAGAGAGGTTATTGGAAATGTTCTAACACTGAAAAATAATTTACAGAAAAACAAGTCCAACCACTGCCAATATATGCAGCAGGAGAGCATTATTGCTCTTATTTATCAGCTTGAGGATACTAGATGAGCCGCTGCTCACGATCAGCTGTCCAGCATTAACAAATTCATCCTTCGCGGAAGTTATAGAGACGTTCACAGACAATGAACCTGAAGAAAGAATTTCAGATATAGAAGAATAAGCTACACGAAATTTCAACCTACCATAACATATTCTTAGAAAGACGAAACATAAGGAAATGAATATACGGCACTTACAATCGTGATCTGCCCATCCTATTCTTTGATGAGCCAAATCATAAACAAAGATTTTATCTTTGAGAACAAGATCTGGAGACAAAAAAGCCACAGATAAGTTTCAGAGTCTTAATACTCTTAAGGTGACTTGGTTAGCAAAATTTTGAATATTTTGAAGTAACTATCCAAAAAATTACCTAGTTCACAACGTTAAATTGAATTCTACTTCACATATCGTGTTTAATGTCTATATTTGCTTGCTATTGATAATTATACACTTGGGTTAGCAGTATATGCAAGTACAAAAGTCAGCAAATTTAAATTCCACCTATGGTGCACGTCCTCCTAAAGCATGCAACAACCAATTCATGAGAACAAGAAGATGGCCACAGCAACAGATTATTGTGTTCACCCCTGGAGCTTTGGCTTTCCAGAATATTCATTCTGCATGTAGGTTTAAAGGACATAACCCCTTCTCCCCCCACCAACAAGCAAAAAAGAAAAAAAAAACAGAATAGATACTTTGATGCCCACACAAAAGGAAAAGTTCACTTGCAACCTCAATTCCCAAATGAAGGCAATAGTGGTGTATATTTTATTCACATGCACACAGACATCTAGATATTTGGTCAATTTTTAGAAGCTTGCTAACAGTGTACGCCTTCATTTCATAACAAGAAGCTTTTGACGGGTTATATAGGATGCTTTGACACATGAGCTAGAAGAACTGCCACCACCTCTGCACTTCAAGTTTGGGGGAAAATGAGATGAGTTGCTCAAGCTTGGACTGGTTCAATGGTCACCTTTTGTGGATTTAAGCAACTAAAACAGTCTGGATGGAAGAGGGCATGGGGGAAGTGAGGACGATTTACTAAATAAGTAGTCAAATCAAATCAAACTAAACAATCAACACTAGGTTGCACAGTCAAACCTCGTAGAATTATTCCGAAATTCCAATTTAAAAATTGTAGAATATTTGTATGGTTAGTAATTTATAGTTATAAAATGAATGGCACAGCTGTGGAGGCAAAATTCCAACTTTTGCCTGTATGATGACTTCAAGGTACCATAATTAATGCTGCTTAGTTTTGTTTGTGATGAATCGATATTGATTGATGGGGTCCAATTTAAACTGAAGGTCATCATTTGGCGATAACGTAACGAAGACCAAGATTGAGCTACAACATTTGGGCCATTTGGCACATCACACTGAGCCTGTTTCAAGCTTGAAACTTCTAATAAGGTCACCTATGAAGCAACGACACTGACTGAATTTCATGCCTGACTTCAGATAACTGACTATGGGTTCGTTACCTGATGGTTCACTGTGAGCTTTATTTTATTTTCTAGAATTTGAGTATGACAGGTTCAGAGTCGCTTATGGCTTAAACCACAGATGTATAACCTATGAACTCAATAAACTACTTAAACATCAAGAGTTGAAGAAATTGCAATAACTCGTAAAAGTTTCTAGAAGATCATCTTTCTTTTGGGGGGGGTTCAGGAGAAACCCTGTTTGGTGGAGATTAAAATTAAATTTTTAGTAGATTTTGATAAAAAATTTTGAAATGTGTGATTAAAAAGTTGTGGAACCCGTAATATTGATTGTTTCACTTTGACCTTGATTAAAATCTGATTTAAATAAATACCAAACAGGGGCTAAGTATCTTAGTCCAGTAACCAACCTCCTAAAATTGTTGTGCCGGGAGATTTAACTTTAATAAAGCCAATGCACCACGTTGCATTACCATCCTGTAAGAATTAGTCAAAAGTAAGAATTTCACATCACAGACAAAAATGAAACTATAAGTTAACACTGATGGATAGCATGATCCAGAGTTAACTTTAAACAGATAATACTAGTCTTTCACAGGATATTAGGGAAGAAATAATTATGACGTGTAGAGACAACTGCAATACTTACAACTAATCCCATATGCACAAGGTAATTCTCTGGCCTTAAAACCATGGACACAGCGCCAGCAAAATTTAAAGAAACTGGAGGAAATATCTGAGCCATGCTGTGTAGGAACAAATACAGATCTTGGTCAAGTGTCCAAGCAATGATAACTAATATATCATGAACCACTTGCCAAAATCGTTGAGACTTGAATAACTCTCAGAGAACTATCAATACAGTGTTGAATGAAAAGAACCTTGTGGAGACTAGATAGCACTGGTTTCCTTTCGAAATGATTGGCCTTGCAGATTGAGAAACAGCAGCAGTTATCTGCATAAACAGTAAGCAATAAGAAAAGATTTGCAACTAAATTTATACTAATTTTGAATAGTAAATTGCTTCAAGCACAGTAAGAACACGTCCTCACGCATGAGGGAAGAACTTTCATTAGACCTCTTTAGTGGTTAGAAGAGATTTAAACCATTTTATGAAATATGATAATGACACCTACCAAATTGACCAAACAAAAATAAATGGCCACCAGATCATTAAGTAAAATAAAGATTTTGTACTCTGGTTCAAGGTATTTGGTTCAGAAAGTTGATTTCAATCCCTTAGCTCCAGTGCTCAGGTATACAGTGAGTATTTAAGCATAACTCAGACATCATCAAACTGGTATCTTCACCACTGCCCTTCTTTGTGAGTCCAATAATTACAACAAAAGGGGTGACAGAAAAGGGAACACGGGATGAAAACTTACAGCACCAACAAAGGGATCATAAGCTTCTTCAACAAGGTATGCTAAAGTAGTTCCAGAATCAACAATAGTCCTTCGGTTGCCTGAAGTCGTAAACACCGCTGGATCAATAGGCAACACCTGCCCATTGACAGAAATGCTCTGTAGATATAAACTATAATGTGGCCTGAAAGATTGGAGGTAAAAAATCAACAATTTGCGAAATCATGATATGATATGATATGATGTCTCAATATTTCTTAATGTTCTCGTGCTGGTAAAGAGAAACAATAGAAAGCAAGAAAATTATCTCATCAGTATCTTATACAAAAGAAATGTGAGGGAACTGATAATGTGCATATACAAACTCTATGCGCTACATGAAGCTTATTTTAAGATTTGTGATATGCAACCAAAATAAAATAGTTCCCATGTTGTAAAATATACGTACTGCGATGGAACAAGGGGAGTATAAACGATTCTCGAATCCAAAATCTCTCCAAGAACTAGTATACCTCCACCATTTCCCTCTCCTTTCAAGCAGTGGGAAAATACTTTAGGAGTAATCCCGTGTGATGACAATTGCGATATTACTGAAAGATCCTGCTGGCCAAAACCGAAGAGTCCATCAACTGCTGTATCTGATTTAGTCAAGTCCCCGGACATAGAGGTGCTGCATCTGTACCCACACATAAAATAAACGTTTCAACCAAGATTCAAATTTTCATTGTTAAAAAACTAGCATTGAAGGAACAATGAAAACAATTCTTAAGTGACTTGAAAGATACATGATTTATGATTTATCAAGGCCAAGGGGTCAAATGTTTAACAATTCAACTCTCTCACACTTTTGCTCCAATAGCACATATGATCCAGAAAGACACGATTGCCCTTTAGTTCTGTTCTTACAGTAAGCAGCAAATAGTAGCCTTCAACTATCAAGTTGTCAGTGTGAATGCTAAGTCTAACCAACTTGCAGGATCATGGTAGATATGTGGGGTAGCACTTTCTGTGCAACATTTTTGAGATTGATGCAGTCATTATATTCATTAGTTTTAACTACGTAGCAGTGAGGTTTTTTGGGGTTGGGGGAGGGAAACTTGTCATGGCCAATTTAAAAATAATAATTGAATCTTATGTCTATCTATTCTTATTTGAGTTACAGCAATTGATTCCAAATCCAAAGGCGTATGTGCCTCTGACCACTAGCAAGCATGCGTACAATAACATAAAAGTCTGAGTAACAGCTCACCCAAAAACAATGGGAGCAGAAGAATTAGCAATTAATGAGGTTCCCAAAATTGTGTCCAAATAGAGCAGATCAGATACATAGAAACCAGCAGTGCCACTTCCATCTGCATATTGGAACGAGTAACCACAATGATTGCTTTGATTAGAGCATTCGGCAGATGCAGCTTGGACTATAGAAGCACACCTGCTGTCCGCACAGGAAATAGAGGATACTGTTGATGAGTTAGCAGCATCAAAGAAATTGAGCTCAACCTGAAAATGAAACTCGAATATCAATTTCGTGTGAAACTCAAAAATCTAAATTGTCAAACTGAACCAATGAAGGAGAAAACAATGAAATAAAGGAAAAATCTTACTCCAAGTCCACTAGTCCGGGGGCAATTATTACAGGAACTGCAAGTAACCCACAAGACGTCACTTCCAGTATCAATTTGCACGTTGAATTCTCTAGGAGGAGAACCCAATTTCACTTTGGTAAAGTACAGTCTACAGTTGAAGAATCATTGATTAGAAAAGGAGAATATACGTTAACAATCAATGTTTACGTTATATTCGAAAAGATTATTAAATACAATAAATTGAAACCAAAAAAGTGAGAGTATGAATTGATTAAAGTAATTGTAATTATTGAACATAAAGCTGCCAAGAAATATCAAGATCACATTTTTTCAGGCCCATTTATGAATTGATTTCTAAGTCTTGTGAATTTCTTGCACTTACTATTAAACCCACCAAAAACAAGAATTAAAGAGAAATAATAATTTATTCTCCAAATGGAAGTAAAAAATTTAAATCCTAATATTTTTAAGTGCCAAATATTTGTAATATACATCACAAAAGTAAATAAAAAATCAAAGTTAAAAGGCGTAATAAAATTACCCGACGAGATAAGGATCCGAGGTACCAACGACTGGGAAATCGGCGATGCCACCGGCAAAGCTCTGCATGATTCGAGCGTGCCTTGCCCGGTCCCGAGCTTTCAACGCCTCCAGCTCCACCTTCTGGTCCGCCGGAAACGCCCTCTCCAGAGTCAGCACTCTCTTGACACTGCCGCCACTCGCTGCCGACATAAAGACAGCGGCCGCCACGGCCATCACCAAGAACCTCAAGTCCACCATTGCCGGCACACCAAAATCCCACTGTATGTGTATAACCAATATGGGTACGTGTAAAAATATGTATAAAATGAGAATGAATTGCAGAGGTCATAAACAATAAAAATGAAAGCATACAGTTTCCTTCATTTTTGAATTTTTTATATGTAGCGAGAAAGCTTTGCAATACTTGTCCGAACAAGAAATCAGAATATATAGAGAGAAATATGATCAGTACGAGGTGGCGTATGACGTAATTGAAAAGTCAATAATAGTCATAGGCGAAGTGCATTAAGCTGGGTTTAGCGAGGGTAATTTGGGGATGATTAGAGATTAAAAATTAAAATCT
>CAIGRT010002948.1:0-10951 GCA_903798405.1 Fraxinus platypoda
ATGGGGGCCAAACACAAGCTTAATAAAGCAAGATTTACTTTCTTCTTTTTCTTCATTGAACTTAATTTCGAACTTATCAATGATTTCATCTTTGTGGCATTCAACAATTTCATGGCAAGGTTCATAATTTTTGTAATTAATGGGTCAAGTTCTTCCATAACTTTGGTTCCTCGAATCATTAAATTATTAAGTCAAGCTTCAAATCGGGATTTTAGCTTTCTGGGGTTGTGATTCAATCTTTTGTGGGTTTTAGAGTTACTATTGCTACGTTTAAGGTTATATCTTAATCTTTCACATTTTTTTTGATCTTCTTCGTTGAGTTTTCATCTTTTTCATCGAGTCTCCATCGTTTTATTAACTCATCATCATCATTTTGAGTCTTTTGCACTATTACAAAGACCAAGAACGAATGATTGTTTTTGTGCAAATTTTGTGTACATATACAATTTTGTTTTGATTTTTCTTGCCTTTGTTGTTTTTCCTCGTATTTAGTAAAAAAAAAAATGAAAATTTCAAGAAAATTTTTTCAGCAAAAAGAAAAATAAATTCCAAGCCAAAAGAGGCTTACTCAATTTCACGAAACACTTTCAAGAAATCAATTCCATACCTTAATCATCCATTGGTTTTGTGGAAAAGGTATAAATTGATTTCAAGAAACACTTTCTTGAAAATTCTTGAAACACAATTTCTTTCAAGAAATCAATTCAATTCCTAAATCATCAATTGGTATCAATTTTGTTGTGGAAAAGGTATAAATTGATTTCAAGAAACACTTTCTTGAAACGCAATTTCTTTCAAGAAATCAATTCAATTCCTAAATCATCCATTGGTGTCAATTTTTATTGTGGAAAAGGTATAAATCGATTTCAAGAAACACTTTCTTGAAAATCCTTGAAACGCAATTTCTTTCAAGAAATCAATTCAATTCCTAAATCATCCATTGGTATCAATTTTTGTGTGGAAAATGTATAAATCGATTTCAAGAAACACTTTCTTGAAAATTCTTGAAACGTAATTTCTTTCAAGAAATCAATNTCAAGAAATCAATTCAATTCCTAAATCATCCATTGGTATCAATTTTTGTGTGGAAAATGTATAAATCGATTTCAAGAAACACTTTCTTGAAAATTCTTGAAACGTAATTTCTTTCAAGAAATCAATATAATTCCTAAATCATCAATTGGTATCAATTTTGTTGTGGAAAAGGTAAAAATCAATTTCAAGAAACACATTCTTGAAAATTCTTGAAACACAATTTCTTTCAAGAAATCAACTCAGTTCCTAAATCATCCATTGGTATCAATTTTGTTAGGAAAAAGGTATAAATCGGTTTCAAGAAACACTTATTTGAAATTTTTGGTTGTGTTTTCATTCAATTCTTCCATTCCTTCCTTTCTTGAGTCCTTTCCTCAATTCAATAATATCCTTCTTAAATTCCTTGTACTTAGTCCTTGAATCTCACAAGGGTGGAAAATTTTGATCGAGATCAATTAGTTCCTTAGAGATTTTGAAAGAAAACATTCAGAGTAAAAAGGCAAGAGTGAGTCTATTAGAAGGAAAAGCCAATTTTTGAGTGAAACACGAGTGCAAACAGGTGAGACATACAAAATTCAAGTTATTAATATGTCTGATAAAGAAGAATCAATATCAAGAGAGGGAGACAATCTTTCATGATGAGGGCCATAAAACAACAATTCGAGCGGATGAATTTGGTATTTGGAGAAATTAGAGACAGAATGGATCAGCATGATACGGTGATAGCACTTACAAGGGGGGCAACCAAGAGGATGTGGAAAAGGTATAAATCGATTTCAAGAAACACATTCTTGAAAATTCTTGAAACACAATTTCTTTCAATTAGTTCCTCAGAGAATTTGAAAGAAAACATTGAGAGTAAAAAGCCAAGAGTCACGTTTATTAGAAGGAAAAGCAAATTTTTGAGTGAAACACGAGTGCAAACAGGTGAGACAAACAAAATTCAAGTTATTAATATGTCTGATCAAGAAGAATCAATATCAAGAGAGGGAGACAATCAAGTCTTCATGATGAGGGCCATAAAACAACAATTCGAGCTGATGAATGTGGTATTTGGAGAAATTAGAGACAGCAGATCAGCAGGATACGGTGATAGCTAACTTACAAGGGGGGCAACCAAGAGGAGCTCCTAATGTTAGGAGGCAAGGTAGGCATGATCATAGGATTGAATTTGATGATGGGAATGAATTGGATAGTGCTAATGAGGATGATCAAATATCAAAGGTCGAAATGGGTAGGATGACGAATAGAGGAGATATGTGTGCTGGGCCTAGAGGAGATTTTCGAAACCTTGGTGGAGATCGGGTTGATTGAAATTTGGATAGCATTAAGGTGAAAATTCCTTCATTCCACGGTAGAAAACGATCCGGATTTGTATTTAGAGTGGGAGAAGAACTTGGAGCTGATCTTTGTTTGCCATAACTATTCGGAGGAGAAATAGGAGAAACTAGCTGTGATAGAATTCATCGACTATGAGATTCATATGGTGGGATCTAGCCATAAGTAGGATGAGGAATCATAAGAGGCCTATTGAAACATGGGATGAGTTGAAGGCTATCATGAGGAAGATATTTGTGCCTAGTAATAGGGATCTTTATCAAAACTTCAAAGCCAATCAAGGTTCGAGGAGCATAGAGAAGCCACAATGGCTAGGTTTTTTAATGGTTTGAATAGGGAGATAGCCAACGTAGTGGAGTTGCAACATTATGAGGATTTGGAGGATATGTTGCATGTGGCTATGAAGGTGGAGAGATAGTTAAAAAGAAAAGGAACAACTAGGTATTCTCTTCAAGTTCTAATCCTTCTTCGAAATGGAAGTGGGATAGTAATAGAAGTGAGGGGACTGTTTCAAAGGTTAAGACCAAACCACCAAGGGGAAAAGAGGAAGTTGCTAGCAAATTAAAACTCAAGGTGGATTCCCAACCTTCCAGGAATAGGGGTATCAAGTTTTTTGGATGTTTGGGTTCAGGGCACACATTGCTTCTCAATATCCAAACAAATGGGACATTGATCTAGTGTGATAATTAATGGGGAATTGGTGAGTGATGGTGATGAGATGCTCAAATTGGAAGATGTTAGTGATGGTGATGGGGGTAGAGTACCCAGTGGTAGGTGAAACACTCGTTACGAGGCGTGGTCTCAGTACACAAATCAAGGTGGATGACATGGAGTAGCAAAGGGAAAACATATTTCATACTAGGTGCCATATCAATATGGTATGTAGTATGATTATTGATGGGGGGGAGTTGTTCCGATGTTGCTAGTACTACACTTGTAGAAAAATTAGGTTTGACTATGCTAAAACATCTTAGACCTAGCAGTGGTTGAATGAATGTGGAGAGGTTAGGGTTAATAAGCAACTCTTGGCGAGCTTCACAAATGGAAAGTATAGTGATGAGGTGATGTGTGACGTGGTTCCTATGCACGCTAATCATATCTTGTTGGGAATACCAGCAATATGATATGAAAGTGATACATGACGGGTAAAAAATTAGGTACATGTTTGTCAAAGATGAAAACATGTTACTCTTGTTCCATTAACACCAAAACAGGTATATGACCTCATCAATTGAAATTGAGAGGTGAGAAAGAGAAGAAAAACAAAGAGAGGCAAAAGGAGAGTGACACTAATACTTCCAAGAAGAGAGAAAATTGTGAGATGGCTGAAAATAAAGAGAAAAGAGTGGAGCCATAAGAGAGGAAAGAAAGAAAGCCTTTAGAGAGAAAAGAAAAGTCAAAAGTGAGTTTTTTTGCAAAAGAGCGTGAAATAAAGAGGGCTTTAGTGGAAAATTAGCCTTTGATATTGCTGGTCTATAATGAATCATACCTCAATTTTGCGGAAACTAACCAACCCCTCCCTAGTTTGGCTATGTTTTTGTTGCAGGAATTTGGAGACTTGTTCCCTGAAGACATGCCTAGTGGATCACCACCCATTCGAGGTATTGACCATCAAATTGATTTTATACCTAGGGCTGTCATCCATACCTAAGTTAGATGATATGCTTGATGAATATTTAGTAAATTATTCATTGATCATGTATATTTAGTAAAATAGATCTTAAAAATGGATATCGCCAAATTAGAATAAAAGGAGATGAATGAACACCTAGCACTTCACGAGATTAATGAACCATCTTGCGTCCTTTCATAGGTAAATTCATAGTAGTTTACTTTGATGACATTCGCTAGTATAGTAAGAACTTAGAGGAGCATATAGAGCATTTGAGGTTTGTGCTTGTTGTCTTGAAGTGGGACCAACTTTATGCTAACTTTAAAAAGTGTACGTTTTGCAAGGAAAAAATTGTTTCTCTTGGCTATGTTGTTAGTGCAATGGGTATTGAAGTGAATGAGGAGAAAATCAAAGCTATCAAGGAGTGGAAAACATCTAAAAAAAGCATAGTATTGTTTTATAACTTTTATGAGTTCCCTATATATGGGGGGGCTCATCATTTTCATTGTAAAAAGAGAGAATTAATAAAGCGAGATTTGTTTTCTCCTTGTTCTCCATTGAATTTAATTTCGAACTTATCAAGGATTTCATCTTTATGGCGTTCAACAATTTTATAGCAAGGTTAATAATTTTTTGTAATTAATGGGTCAAGTTTTTTCCATAATTTCGGTTGCTTGATTCAAAAAATTATTGGGTCAAGCTTCAAACTGAGATTTTAGCTTTCTTGGGTTGTGATTCAATTTTTTGCAGGTTTCGGATCTACTATTGCTACGTGGGCTCACATCAAGATTCCTAGGTTTTTGTAAGATTCTCGATCTTAGATCAAGGGAATGTTCAAATGGGCATGGTCTATGTATTCTATTGGAATTAACGGTACAACAAAGAAATATGTCAACCAAACAATTTCACACACTATCACGAAGATAATAAACTAATTTTATCAAAAATAAATACTTCAATTATGTAAGAGCAAGTAATTCCTAATTTCTAGCACAATCAATGGTTACCCTATACAGTAACCCCAATCCTATTGTCACCCCACACGATGAGACTCTAATGTTGAAATCTAACTGGGATATGCCAATTTACCAGAGCAGACCACGTCTGAAGATCTGTAAAATTGAGAGAAGTGAATCTACTACTTTAGGGTCACCATTATTCGCCTTGAAGTTTCAGTAAATGTATTGACACAACTGACCAAAGATTGCAAATCAAGCGTCCGGGGCAGCTGTCCAAAATTTACTGTATAACCTGGAACACAAAATTAAAGGTATCAGTACGTTCAGAACGATAAAACAAGCAAATTGTCCGAAGGAAGTTTCTCCAGATTCTGCTCGACACGCCACACGCACCACCACTGGAACGCCCACAAGTAGCCGTCGTCGGCCACCGTCATCGTCACGTGCTGTACACCTAGTAGCGCCTCCACCTGCAAAGTATGGTTTCAGCCTTCGTTTACCCTAGAGCTTCTCACTTTAGCCGAAAATCCAGATATTGCAGGTTTGGTCGATTTTGGAAAACCAATTTTTCAGGCGAGTTTTTGGTCAATTTTGGATCTAAAAACTTTTATTGCACTCTGAATCCGGACATAATGCGAAAGATTGAACACCAATGAGTTTCCAGGCTCAGTTTAATCCCAAAACAATCGACACCACAAAGAATCAACCCAAATATCACCTACAACCTCACCCACACCAGTTGCTTTTAGTACCCACCAAGAAACTCACAAAAATGGAGGTGTTATTGCAGCCACAGAGGCTGAGGTAAAACCAGGGAAAGAGGAAAGTCGAGCCAAACGGTAGCACTTAGCAGAAGGGAGGACGTAGCCAAAGTTATCTCTCAAAACGTTTTGCAATACACACGGTACAAAGGAAAAACCCAATATATATTAAGAGAGCTTTAATGGAAAACCAATATTTGATATTGCTAGTTTACAAGGAATCATTCCTTAATCTTGATGAAACTAACCAACCCTCCCTAGTTTGGCTATTTCTTTATTGCACGAATTTGAGGACTTATTCAAGGAGGACATGCTTAGTGGGTTACCACTCGTTCGATACATTGAACATCAAATTGATTTTGTACCTGGAGTTTTTATTCCAAACCTGGTAGCCTATAGAAGTAATTCCGATGAGACAAAGGAACTTAAAAGGTTAGTGGAGGAGTTGATGAACAAATGGTACGTGAGGGAAAGTATGAGTCCATGTGCAGTGCTAGTGCTATTTGTGCCTAAAAAGGATGGGATGTGGAGAATGTACATTGATTGCGGTGATGTCAACAATATAACGGTAAAATGTCGTCATTCCATACTTAGGTTAGATGATATGCTTGATGAATTGTATGGATCATGTATTTTTAGTAAAAAAAAAATAGATTTTAAATGTTAATATCAACAAATTAGAATGAAAGAAAGAGATGAGTGAAAAACTGCTTTTAAAACTAAATATGGGTTATATGAGTAGTTATGTTATTTGGACTTACTAATGCACCTAATACCTTCATGAGTTTAATTAACCATGTTTTGCGTGCATTCTTAGGCAAATTCGTAGTAATTTATTTTGATGACATCTTAGTATATTGTAAGAGTTTAGATGAGCGTATTGAGCATTTGAGATGAGTGCTTGTAGTTTTGAGCAAGAACGACTTTATGTTAATTTTAAGAAGTGCACATTTTGCATGAAAAAAGTGATTTTTCTTGGTTATGTTGTTAGTACAAAGGGAATTGAATTAGATGAAAAGAAAGTAAAATCCATCAAGGAGTGGCAAACACTTAAAAAGCATAACCGAGGTAAGAAGCTTCCATGGTTTAGCTAGCTTTTATAGGAGTTTTGTTAAAGATTTTAGTACATTTGGCACACTACTCACTAAGATTGTGGAAAAAAAAGTGTTGGACTCCATTGAGGCATTGAACAAGAAAATGCATTAAATATTATTAAAGATGTGTTCTACATCTGTTTTAGCACTACCTAAATTTTGTAAAACATTTGAGATTGAATGTGATGCTTTAGAAATAGGAAGTGGAGTCATTTTAATGCAAGATAGGTGACCTATCGTGTTTCAATGAAAAGCTAAGTGGGGCAAGTTTGAATTATCCTACTTATGACAAAGAGATTTATGCTCTTATTTGAGCTTTGAAGACATGGCAGTACTACTTGTGGCCGAAGGAGTTTGTAATCCACACCGACCATTAGTCATTGAAACATCTTAAGGGACAAGATAAGTTAACCAATTGGCACACGAGATGATGGAGTTTATTGAAACTTTTCCCTATGTCATTTGGTATAAACTAGGTAAGGAGAAAGTAGTTGCTGATGCATTATCAAGGAGGTTTAAATATATTAAGGACATGTATGCCAATGATCTAGATTTTTCTAAGCATGATGGATATTTGTTTAAGGAAATAAGTTCAATTAATGAGAAGATAATACTTCAAATTGAGAAGAAGAATGAACATTATGCATCTCAAGCTAATAAAGGAAGGAGGCGTGTAACATTTGAGCCAGGTCATTGGATTTGGATGCACATACAAAAATATCGTTTTCCAACTCAAAGAAGGTCTAAATTGCATCTTAGAGGAGATTGACCATTCCAAGTCCTTGAAATGTTGCTGATGTTTCTCTCTTTGATGCAAGTTGATCCAAGGTCGAGTCCTATTAAAAAGGGAGAGAATTATGAGAATCATGGAAGGCAAGCTAGTAAGAGACCATTGCATGTTGAAGATGGATCAATGACAAGATCAAGAGCAAACACGATGAGGGAAACCATGCAAGGGCTTCTCCAAGCTACGTGGGTGAGAGTTTGAGTGCTACAAGCAATACACAAAGTTTCAAGTTGGGAATGAGATAGGAACTAACCTTGATGCATTTGATTCAAGCAAAGAAAAAGGAAGGCTTTCCGGACAACCATGCGATCGCGAGAGTCAAGTTTTCATTAACCGAGATAAAATGTAACCTACCATGCGGCCGCAACACATATACCCATACGGCCTCAAGGGGTTATTTTGGGGTCCAGATTTTAGTTGTTTAGTTTATTTCAAACTCTATTGTTGTCATGTTTATCTAGTTGTTTTTCGTTTTAGTTAAGGTAATTTGAGTCCGCCTATATATATGGCTTCATTAACTATAGAAAAACAACGCATTATTTGAGAGATTAATAAAAAGTGAGGATTCGCTTTCTATCTTGTTCTTAAGTGAACTAATTCGAACTTATCAAAGATTTTCAATCTTTTTGGAATTCAAACCTTCCAGCCTTGGTTCTTAATTCAAAAAATCATCTGGTCAAGGTTTTTTAACTCTAGTTTCAATTTTCTTGGGGTTCTATCGAATCTTTTGTGGGTTCCAGGGTACATCCTATCACAAGGTTCACATCAGCTATGGGCATATCTCACGTCATTCGTGTTAATTAATGCAAAATGATTATCCTATAGAGATTATTGTGTTGATTATTCCATTAATCGAAGACTCAACTATACTCGATTAATTACTGCAAGAATTAAATTCATGCAACCAAATTCTTTCATTGGAGAAGGAACACTTATCCACATGAAGTTTAAGTATGTCAATGGTGAATGGATAAGGCCATAAGGGAGAACTACTCGATCTAGCCAAGCGGAATCCTCTACATAAGTACCGCTACATCACTCAATTCAGTTCATTTCATATGGAAGTGCAAAACAACTTTGCTGAATTTCATCTTCTAAACAATCTCATCTCTATCGAACAAGCTCATTTTACCAAGGTAATCGAGGCACTAAAGAGATCCGAGAAATTTTCTAAATCATTTTGACTCTATGTTGCGTGTGCCTTTATTTCTAGTCCGATCTTCATTTTTACCACTTTTTTCTTTCGTCTCCATTATGTACCCTGTTCGTAATGTTGTGCCAATAAATGTTCTTTTTAAAATCCATATGCACTATTGCAAAATATCACAAGTAGTATACATTATAATTTATCATAAGAAATATTAACGCCATAACAATGTCATACCCGTGCGTAGAACATGTCATTGGATGGAGTAATATTATCATATTAGTCTTTAGATTTGCTTTTAGAAACCACATGCTCTGATACCACCTGTTGTGGCGCCCCCATCGCCAGGTTGCATAATTCATTTTTTTTATTATTATAAAGTTGGCACTGGCACCCAAAAATAACTTGGCAGCTGTCACCCACACTACTAACATAAAATATACACTCAAGTATTTATAAAATCAAGTTATCATGCTTCTCGTCTTTCTCTTTAATCATGACATTAATTTGTCATTTGAGTACTAAAATAAAGATATAAAGGCAACAAAAAATAATAATTTCGAAGTTTGGTATTAGCAGTTCAAATATGGTAATAACACCCTAAGTTTTTACTTAATTAAAATCGTCAAATCTGACTATTTATTTTAAAAATCACTTGTAATAAGAATTTGTTAATGATAGTAAGATAATAGATTGTGTAATAAAAATTGGCACGTAAAAATAATTAAACACGTGGTTTGACAAACTTTTGTGTGTGTGTGTGTATTCTCTATAATATGATAATATTCCCTGATGTTGTCCAACAATCCACTTGCGTCCCACCATCTCAAATATCTCACGCTCCATTCTCTGAAATGATAGTCACGATACGACTATGAATATTGACATTCAGCGAGATAATTTCGGTGCATGTGTGCACATAATTTTATTTTTATCTTTTAGGTGCCAATTCTTTAAAGTGCTTTTTGTACACTGAGCTCTCATACGAGTCCACACACGGAAATATTGGCATAAATAACTAAATGAGCCAGACACGAACTCAGGCCCCACATGGACCTTGGCCACACTCGAACCAGCAGTCGCAACAAGACATAATTCATCCCTTGGTATTGTATCTTTTAAAGAATTTTCAAACTTTTGAAAATTTGGAAGTTAACTTTGCCATGCTAAAAACTTTAAAAGTAGGAAATTCAACATTGAAATATAAATCTCAAATATTTTAATATATGCATGCTAAAGATTCATTTCATTAAACGTCAATCAAAATATATCCAAAGCATACAATAAGTAAACAAGTAACACAATTATACAATGTTACCATTTAAAGCACTTTTGACAAATCGCAAAAGTTACGAATGTAACTTCATCGAAGATTGCTTAAAAGTAAACATACAACGAAATCACTCAAACTAGTTTCATTGATAAAATCTTCTTAAAATTAATATATTTAAAGTGTTAATAACCTACTTAACTTGTTGGTAGAAAGCTCAATTATCCAAAAGAAAAGAAAAGAATACATTCTTTTTCAAATCACTTTTGAGTAGGTTATTATTACCCCTATCGAAGGGGAATAATATCCTTAATATAAGGTATTAGGACCCATACATTCTTTGCAATAAATCTGAAACTTTTCAGTTTTTTGGATAAAAGATAAAATTTTCGAGCTTTCTTTCATCAAAAGATAGAGGGATACACTATATTGATTATGGTTTATCAACACTCGTTAATTTCACTCAAAATGTGAAGAATTTAAAGGAAATAATAAGAATACCTTGCTGGATTTTTTTGCCTTGACAGAATTTTGGAATAATGGAAACTTAAAAGATGACTTTGAAAGCTTAAAACTCTAATTTACTTTGGACTTGAATGAACTGAGTTTATATAGAGAATATTTTGGATCTTCAACCATGTTTGGAAGAAGAATAAATCTACATAAAATTCTGGTCCAATAGATATTATCTACCAAAAAAATTTCAATGATTTCCCACATTTGCATCTTGATGTTGCCATGAGATTTTCCAATTTTGTAAGCTAAGAAAACATTATTTATCCCATCAACATATAGATATCAATTGATATTATAATGGGCTAATTAATTAAAGTAAGGCATTTATATATTACACAATCATTTATTCAATCATACACACACGTTTGTAACATTCCATTTGTCCATTTTGTCCAAAAGATATGGCAGAGTTAGGGCAGTTTTTGTATGAAG
>CAIGRT010002952.1:0-35076 GCA_903798405.1 Fraxinus platypoda
CCAACAAAAGGCATATCCAATTATGCCTTCTTCAGCACATCAGGAGACAGAAATAGAAAACGAGCAAGCTCAGTATGTCAACAATAGGAACTACAATCAGAGAGGAAACTATTATTCCAATCATTATCATCTAGGGCTTAGAAATCATGAGAATTCATCATATGGCAACAACATGAATGTACTTCAACCTCCCCTTAGTTTCAATACTCAACAATCAGAAGGGAAAACGTCATTGAAAGACCTTTTGAGGACTTTTATTTCAGAGACGAGATCACAGTTCAACAAAGATAAGTCACGTTTGGATAATATTGAGGCGCATGTGACCAATATAAGGACTACAATAAAGAATCTTGAAGTGTAGATTGGTCAGTTGGGTATATCAATGAAGCCTCAACAGCAAGGAAAGTTTCCAAGTGACACAGAAGTGAATCCGAAAGAACACTGCAAAGCTATTACCTTGAGGACTGGCAAGGAAGTTAGAGAAAACATGCCTATAGTGTCACCAGCTTCCATACCTGATCACGAGGAAGGACGGATAGTTGCATAACAAGAAAATCAAGTCGATGAAATGAAGAATGCTTACAAGCCTAATTCTATATCATTTCTTGATAATCCACCAATCATCAAGCCAGCACTTCCTTTTCTTTAGAGGTTACAGAAGAAGAAGTTCGATGCACAATCTGCCAAGTTCTTGGACTTTTCAAGAAAATTCAGATTAATATCCCATTTGCAGATGCTTTGGAGCAAATGCCAAACTACGCTAAGTTCATAAAAGAGACGATGCCAAAGAAGAGGAAGTTGGAAGAATATGAGATAGTGAAGTTGACAGAAGAATGCAGTGCTATTCTTCAAAAGAAGCTCCCTTAGAAAAGAAAAGATTCGGGTAGCTTCACTGTTCGTTTGTACTATTGGAGGCTTCCCTTGTGATAAAGCCCTTTGTGATCTTGACGCAAGCATCAACTTGATACCATTGTCAGTTTTCAAGAAGTTAGGCCTCATGGAGGTAAAACCAACAACAGTTACTCTGCAATTAGCTGACACATCCCTTACATACTCACGAGGGATTATTGAAGACATTTTAGTGAAGGTTGATAAATTTATTTTCCCAGCTGATTTCATGGTATTGGATATGGAAGAAGATAATGAGATTCTATTGATTTTGGGTAGGCCATTCTTAGCAACATGAAGAACTCTAATTGATGTACAGATAGGACAGCTGACATTGAGAGGGAATGAAGAAGAAGCGATGTTCAATATTTACCTGGCAATGAAATTCTCAGATGACACCAATACTTGCAATAGAATTGACTTCATCGATTCTTTGTGAGGGAAGAGAAAATACTCATTGAAGACTCCCTGGAGCATTATATGATGTTTAGTGCAACAAAGGATGACAATGACACTTCTGGAGGGTACACAAGAAGCAAAGACTTAGTTGATTGCATATTGGCTCTTGAATCTTCACCAATTGAAGATAATCCATCACAATATGAAGATATTTAGCAGTCAGTGGGTTCAGATGACAGCAAGGGTAATGAAAGTAGTAAATCTGAATTGAAGCAACTTCCAGACCACATTTGATATGCGTTCTTGGAAGAAAATTCTGCATTTTCGGTGATTATCTCTTCCCCACTTACCAAAGATGAGGATGACAAATTACTGAAAGTGCTGAGAGAACATAAAGCCAATTTGGGTTGGTCTATAGCTGATATCAAGGGGATAAGTCCTATAGTTTGCATGCATAAAATTCTCATGGAAGACTCTTACAAACCGTCTATTGAGCGTCAAAGAAGATTGAATCCAGCTATGAAAAAAAGTGGTGAGAGCAAAGATACTAAAGCTACTGAAGACAAAGATCATATTTGCTATTTCAGATAGTGCATGGGTTAGTCCAATACATGTGGTACCAAAGAAAGGCGAGATGACAGTAGTCAATAATAACAACAACGAGATGATTCCTACAAGAACAATGATTAGTTGTAGGGTTTGCATTGATTACAGGAAGCTGTACAAAGCAACTAGAAAATATCATTTCCACTTCCATTCATTGATCAAATGTTGGATAGGTTAACAGGCTACCCTCACAAATGTTTTTCTTGATGGCTATTCTGGATACAATCAGATTGCAATAGTACTAGAGGATCAGAAGAAGATGATATTCATTTGTCCCTATAGGACTTTTGACTATATATGGATGCCATTTGGATTGTGCAATGCACTAGCCACTTTTTAGAGATTTATGATGGCTATTTTCATAGACATGGTAGAGGATATCATGGATGTATTTATGGATGATTTTTTTGTTTTTGGTACATCTTTTGATAATTTCCTTCACAATCTTTCTTTAGTATTATAACACTGTGAAGAAAAAAAACACTTAGTTCTTAACTGAGAAAATGTCATTTGATACAAGAAGGAATTGTGCTAGGCTAACATGTTTCAGCAAAGGGACTTGAAGTTTACTAGGGATCGGAACGGGGTGGGGCGGGGCGGCCTCCCCCATCCCCCGCACCGCGAGGTAATTTCCTGCCCATTACCCGTTTAAGGCGGGGCGGGGCCCTTGCCTCGTTTATTACTCAATCTTTTTTTTATATATATAAATTTTTGATAATTCATTTTATTGCTCCCATTCATTAAAGTGAGACAATAATATATTTTTTTATTTTTTATTTATTTTTAAAAGTTAAATTATTCAAATATATTTGATCAATTAAGGCTTTTATTGTTTGTAATATTTTTTGAATAATCTTAGTTGCCATTTTTTATTAGAACTAATGAAATTTCCTAAAGTTTTCTACTTAAAGTATTGAATTTTTCTAAAAATTAAACGGGACGAGGTACCTGTACCCGTCCCGTCCCCGACTCGAATAATCGATTATGCAGCCGCCTCGTTCGAGACTAGGCCCCACGAGTATCTGGTTTGTTGAGTTTTTTTTTGCCATCCTTAAAGTTGGCAGAGCCAAGATTGATACAATATCAAAACTACCACCACCCCACAAATGTCAAAGGAATTCGAAATTTTTTTGGGTACGTTGGATTTTACAGAAGGTTTATTAAAGACTTCTCAAAAATAGCTAAACCCCTTTATAACCTTCTGGAGAAAGATACGACATTTGTCTTTGATGATGACCGTCTCAAAGCCTTTGAAACAATAAAGGAGAAATTTGTTACAACTCTAGTTATGATAGTGCCAGATTGGAGTCAACCATTTGAAGTCATGTGTGATGCTAGTGATTATGCGGTAAGAGCAGTTCTGGGACAAAGGCGTGAAAAAATCTTTTGGGCAATTCACTATGCTAGCAAAACTCTAAATGGAGCTCAACTGAATTACACCACAACAGAGAAAAAAATGTTAGTAGTGGTCTTTGCATGTGACAAGTTCATATCTTATCTCATTGGCACCAAGATTATCATCTACATAGATCATGTATTAATTTTATATATGTTTGAAAAGAAGGACGCCAAGCCTCATTTAATTCGGTGGATTTTGTTGTTACAAGAATTTGATGTTGAAAATCGAGATAAGAAGGGTAGTGAGAATGTAGTACCTGGTCATCTTTTGCGGTTGGAGAATGAAAAGGTGATAGATAACAGTTAGATTCATGAGACTTTTCCTGATGAGCTTCTGTTAGCGATTTTATCTAGACTCCCATGCATGATAATTTTGTTAATTACTTGGCCTGTGTAGGGGTGTCAATTTGGCTCACTGGCTTGGGCGACCCGTAGCTTGGCCTGAAAAAGCTCGAGTCAGCCCAGCTTGTGGCTCAGTAGAACTGAGTCAGCCCCATTTTGGAGCGTCGCTCGAGCCCGAGCCAGCTTGTGTGGCTCAACCATTTTCTGCTTGTGTGCAAATTTATATATATAAAAAAAGCTTTAGCAGCTACACGTAGCTGCCTTGCATAGGCAATTACGTGCTGCCTGTAATACAGACATCTATAGTAGCTACCTGCAATACCATGCAGCAGGTAATTGCGTGGCTGCTTTCAATGCTAGCTACGTGGTTGCCTTTTTTTCTAAAAATAAATAAAAAATCACGAGTCAGCTCGGCTCGATAAGGCTCGAGCCAAAAGCTTAGGTCGAGTCTAGATTTTTTGGCCTAGCAAAAGCTTGGCTCAGCTCGTGCCAAAAAAAGCTCGAGCCATTTGTACTCGAGCTGAGCCCGAGCTTTGACTTTGGCACGCGAGCCGGATCGACTCAGCTCGACTCGCTGACATCCATATGCCCGTGGAAAGATGTCACCCGACTTGACTTTACATCAAAATAAGAGATTCTTATAAAATGTTAAGTCATATTTATGGGATAATCCACTGCTCTTCAAGAATTGCGTAGATATGGTGATTAGGAGGTGTGTGTCCCTATGAAGGAAACACAGTCAATTATGGAGCATTGTCACTTATCTTATGGAGGCCATTTCAGTCCTATATGTATTGCTTCTAAGGTATTATAGTCTGGATTCTATTGGCCAACTCTTTTCATGGACTGCCGTGCTTTTGTGAAGACTTGTTATCGTTGTTAACGGTATGGTAATATTTCAAGACGTCGTGAGCTTCCATTGACTAATGTGCTCGAGGTAGAATTATTTGATGTGTGGGGCCATAAACATCATCGGTCATGTCACACCATCCTATGGCAAGGTATATATCCTCCTTGCGGTAGACTATGTCTCCATATGGGTTGAGGCCATCGCCACACCAACAAACGATGCAAATGTAGTTTTTAAGTTTCTACAGAAAAACATCTTCACTCTGTTTGGCACGCCCAGGGCAATATTAAGTGATGAAGGTACGTATTTCTGTAACAAACTTTTCAATTCTCTTGTACCTAAATACAATGTCAGTACAAGTTAGCATTTGGTTAACATCCCCAATCTAATGGGCAAGCAGAGATTTCCAACATGGAGATAACACAAATATTGGAGAAGACAGTGAACACCAATCGCAATGACTGAACTCACAAGCTTGATGAGGCACTATGGACAAATCGAACTGCCTTTAAAATGGCAATTGGAATGTCACCTTATCATTTAGTTTTTGGGAAAGCATGTCACCTACTGGTCGAATTGGAGTATCGAACATGTTGGACTGTAAAGAAGTTGAACCTGGATATGAAATTAGCGGGTCCACAGCATTTGTTTCAACTCGACGAACTAGATGAATTTCGGTACGAAGCATATGAGAATGCAAAGATATTTAAGGAGTAAACAAAGATGCGACACGACAAGAGAATCCTAAGAAGGGAATTCAAACTAGGATAACGAGTTCTTCTATTCAACTCTCATTTGAAACTTTTTCCACGCAAGCTTAAATTACGGTGGTCGGGGCTATTCATGGTCTATAAAGTGTTTCCCTATAGTTCAGAGGAATTGGTGAGCAAAGATGGGTCTATATTTCAGGCAAACGGGCAACGCTTCAAACACTATTATGGCGTATAAAATCGAGATGTGGAAGAGATTGTCCTTGGAGAATCAACATAAATCCACAACAATTTCTAGCTTATGACGTTAAAGAAGCGCTTCTTGGGAGGCAACCCAAGTTCTATCCTTATATTTTAATGAGTTATATAGGAGTTAATGCAAAAAAAAAAATTATGTTCTAACTAGTTTATTGTTATTGTAGGGACATTTTCAAGTTTGGGAAAGACTTCGGGCTACAAAGAAATTGGAGATCAACACATTGGCGTTTGGAGTATGTAAAAAAAAAAAAAAAAATTGGTGCCACAGTGCCTAAACCCAAGCACCACGGTGCCCAATAACAAACAACAACAAAATAAAAAAAAAAACAATCCAAAAGTCGGGGCTGCAGCGCCCAAACCCGGGTATCGCCACTTCTTCATTCCCTCACCCCGTTTTTTTCATCCATAGTGAACCCCCCCCCATCCATCTCATAACCCTAAACTCTCATTCTCTCTTAAACATATATCTATTTTTTTCCTTTCTTCCATCTCCATCTCCATTTCCATCTTCGACTCTCTACATCCAACTCCAATTCTTCCCCTCCAACATTATATCCTAGGTGCCCAATAACAAACAACAACAAAATAAAAAAAAAACAATCCAAAAGTCGGGGCTGCAGCGCCCAAACCCGGGTACCGCCACTTCTTCATTCCCTCACCCCATTTTTTTCATCCATAGTGAACCCCCCCCAATCTCATAACCCTAAACTCTCATTCTCTCTTAAACATATATCTATTTTTTTCCTTTCTTCCATCTCCATCTCCATTTCCATCTTCGACTCTCTACATCCAACTCCAATTCTTCCCCTCCAACATTATATCCTACAAGCCCTTCAAATATATCACAACCCCAACTCAATTTCCAAAAATCCAACCCCCATACTTCTACCTTTCTTTCCCCAATCAACTTACTCAAACCATTAGACTTTCTTTTCATTCAAGAAAATGCTTACTTGGGGCTTGAACTACTCCACAACAACATGTACTTTTTTGGATTTAAGTGGTCTATTTTCTTTGGATTCTGTATGATAAACATTTGGGATTCTTGTTGAGGACATTGGTTCTTGGCTTTGGTGATGGTTTCATTATCAGTTGTGGGTCAAAGTGAGGAAGTTTGGGAGACCTTATTTTGCGAATGGTAAGAGGCTAATTTATTGCCCATAAGGTGTTTGTGAAAATTCCCTAGAGACAATTGTGTAGTGTTTGGTGCTTAGTTGATATCTCCAGGATCTTTGCAGTGTGGTCGTTTGCATTTGGGAATTGTTGTTGGTTTTCCATTGTGGTTACTCTAGTAATAGTGGTTGAATTGCCCTTATCAGTTTATTTTGATAATTCAGAATTGTTGAAATTGGGAGGATTGTGATGCTGCCTAAGAGAAGTCCAAATCATCAAAGTCTTCATCTTCAACTTCTTATGATAAAAAGTGGCTTATTAGTTCCGATGTAGAGGAGAGATACACCAACATGGTATTTATCAAAATTGTATTAAGGAAATGGGCATTGAGAATTACAAAGGGGAGCATATTGCTATTCGAAATCGGCAGGTATTTACTAAACAACCCGACCTCGCCTCCATCATATTGTTCAGGGAATTTTATGCTAATATCGTGGAGCATCGGGATTTCAAAGTTTTTGTGAGGGGAAAATTGATTCCTTTTGACAGTTCCTCTATCAACAAATTCTATAAACTTCCAGACATACCTGATGATGACTACTCTAGAATTTGTGAAGAAGATGTTGAGCCTGAGCGAATTCTTAGTCTATTGGCTAAAGAAGGGATCGTGTGGAAACGATCATCTATTGATGTTATCAACTTTCCCGCTTCGGGCATGTGTCTCGGGTGCAAAATTTGGCACCATTTCATCTCAGCGAAACTCCTACCCAACAATAACATTAGTGAAGTAACCAAGGAAATGGCGATTTTGAATTATGCTATTCAAAGGGGTTACTCGGTTGATATTGGGACGGTTATTCACAACAACATCTTACACGCCCCATCGGGGTCTACCACAACTGGTTTAGGTCACCCCTCATTGATCCATAATTTATGTATATGAGCGGGTACCGTGGTCAACCTGTCGAAGGAGGTAGTCCACCCTAGCCACTCTCACACGGGATAAAAAAGAACGATTATTGAGTCATCAGAGCTCCTTCAGTGCTTCTCAACCTTTCCAGCACCTCATTCACCTCTACCAATTAGGGAAAGTAGCACTAACATCGCTACTCAACTTCAAGCCATGCACCTTCAAATGACACAATGGCAGGATGGGATGCGACTGCAATTGAATCATATTCATAACTCTATGTACGACCATCTTCATTATCAGAATGAGTTCAACAATGCTTTATCATCCATGTTTCCTGATCAGCCTCTTCCTTAACCGTCGTTGTTTCCATACCATTCCACTTTTCCATCTCTGCCTCGCTGAGACATCGACGACAAAGAAGACAATTTTCCATATTTCTTTCATTTTATATTGGGGACAATGTTCTGTTTAAGTATAAGGGGATTGGCTTTACATGTCTGTTTAGTAGTTTGTGTGTGATTTTCTATTCTCTTGTGTGTGATTTAATTTGTGTGTATTTTTGTATGCATGTTTAAGTTGGTTAGCCTTTCCAACCATGATGCATATATATTTGAAAAATCATATCAGTTTGTGAATGGTGAACACGTTATGTGCTGTAGTTGAGATCTACTTATTTTTGTGAAACGTGAAGATCTTGATGCACGTGAGTTAAGTTGACATTGTACATGAAATAATTTGATTCACTCGTGTTTATAGGTTGAAATAGAGAATTGATATGATAAACCTGAACAACCACCAAATAACAGTTTATCCTTATACCAAATCTAGGATAATTCGGTTAGGTGAGCTGTTGTAAGGAAACTTGGAGATAAATGTGGATTTCATGCGTGCGTTATATTGTGCAGATTGTTTGAGAACAGTGTGATGAAAATTGGGTGAAAACCTTAAGTTAGAGGTCGATTTTCGAGAATGAGTGTTTAATAAGGGGCATTGCAATAATCATTGCATAAAAGGAAAAAATCTGTCTTGTGTGAAGCTATCCTAAAAGATTCAAATGAGGATAACTATAATAATCCCATGTTGAAACGTCTCTTCGTAGCATTTATGACTCGAGTACTTAAGCCTGCAAGAGTTTAAAATCCGATGCCCTAAAGTTATCTGATTTGGAAGTCGTTACATGGGTTATTTAGAAAGTTTAATGGAGAGACGTCCGCATATAAGATTGATAAATAAAGGAAATACTTGACTTTTAAGGTCAGGAGTTGGATCATCTTGTTAAATGTAAAGCGATGCACGTAATTTTTCACACACATACTCGTTTTGTATGGAATGAGTATGAATTTAACTTTTGCGTTATAACTTTGAAGCGGCTCATAGACATGATATAACACTCTCATCTTTGAGCCATAAGGGTTGGCTAGCTAACTAAATTTTTTTTAGGTATTGCATATGTTCAATTGTTTTTATTTATTTTTGTTTGTTCGAGGACTAGTAAATAATTAAGTTTGTGTTTGTTCGAGGATTAGTAAATAATTAAGTTTTGGGGTGTTTGATAAGTGAGTTTCACTCATTGTTTAATGTCACTTAAATTTGATATTTTGATTGTCTTTGAGCAATTTAGAATGATTTGATGTGTGTGTTCTTGTTGTTTTACAGGTTAGGTAACTTGGTGAATATGGCGAGTTTGGAGCTTGAAAAGGAGCCAAAGTTCATATGGTTGTGGATGGATTGAAAAGACTTCGAATTAATCAAGGATGGAAAAGAAAATAATCAAAGCAAGAAGGAAAAGACACAAGGCAGAGAAGGGGCGCCGCAGCGCCAGGTCACGGCAAAATGACAGAAGTTTGGTGCCGTAGTGCCAAATGCAAGAACTTCACGACGCCGTAATAATGCAAAGCCAGCGTCGAGGCAAAGCCGCTCGAGAAGGGCATTTCTTAAATTTTATTGATTCTTTTAAGACCCAATCGGCCCCCAAGTCATACAGGATTGGAGAAGACTATAAACACAACCTTAAAGACCACTTCGAAGGGGATTGAACATAACAAGAGGCAAGAAAACAAGATATTGATCTAGAGAAAAAGGAGGCAACAAATAGAAGAAGAATTCTAGGGCCAACCCAGTTTTTATTTCTTTTCTTCTCTATGTTTTGGGTATTGAATTTGATTGTGTGTATTATATTAATCATGTTCTAAACTTCTAATCTAGGGTTTGATGTATCCATAACTTGAGACATATTTGAATTTTAATATAAGTACTTCTTTTAGTTTTTTCATGAGTTTATTTGTGTTAATTCTTGCTTATGGCTTTCAATTATCCGATCAATAATTGAATGATTTGATGTCTTAAATTTTGACACTCAAGATAGGGGAATTAGGCGTGATCTAAGAATAACACAACTTAGATTTTGTAGGTTTCAAGAGAAAGTATGAAATCTTTAAAGTATGTTCCACTTAAGAACCACGCACGTGATAATTTCTAGATTTTAATTCGGAATAGAGATATTAAAATTGAAATATAGAGATAAATTCTATTTGGCACTCGAAAGAGGGAATATAATTAATTTAGAGTTCTTGCTTATAAACTTCGTAAAAATAGATAGAAGCAGTTATATAATTTGAGAACCACTGTCAATAGTGCGGTGAAATCATTCCCTATACTTTCTCACATTGATAAATCTTGAATTTTGCCTTATTTTACTTGAATTGCCACCACATCCACGTTAGATTAGTATCAAAACATTGATTTTCTAGATAAAGTAAAAGCTATTATAATTATAGTACTTAGTAGGTATTAAATATCAATCCATGTGGGTTCGACACTCTTAATTCTTTTCATATATTACAAAATTTGACACGATACATTTGAGGGATAATTTACGTTGTAGAAAACGTGTAACAACCATTTCCATCAACATTGATAAACTTCGCTACTACCACCACCATCATCACCACAAGTTTTCCTTCTTTTTTACCAAAAAATTCTACCATTTTTGCCACCTCAACTAAACGCCTTAACCATTACCAGCACCAAAGCCAAAACAAACATCAAAGCAATCACCATAAATAAGAAATTTTAGCAAAAGAGGAGGTGGTTCAAATTTGAGATTTTCAAATCTAAAAATTCAACTTTGGTTATAGAGAAGGCAATGACGATAAGAATTGTTGGTGGTGTCGCTAAGGTTTAGGTGGAGTGGATGTGGCATAGATGGCGATGGCTATATGGCTGTTGTGTTGGAGAAAGATAGATGTGGTGAAAAAGATGGTGGTGAATGTGGTTTTAGATGGGGTGGTGATTGTGATGGTGGCCCACGACCACGATAGTGGATGGTTTGTGCGGCGTCGACGGTAATGATGGGTAGTGTTCTCAAGGTTTGAGGGGATTTGATTTGGGTAGGTTTTTAGAATTTTTCATGTTTCCTTGACCACTTGTTTCTTTGATGAAGTTAATAATCAAATTTCTCATGGATACGATATCAGATCTAAATAATGGAAACTTGAAAATAGGGCTAGACAAAAAAAACTCAAACCGTTCAAATAGACCAACCCAACCTAAACTAATCGGTTTGAGTTGGTTTTTAAGTTCAATTGATTAGGTATGAAAATCATATGGAAGTTAGGTTGGGTTAGATCTCGAGTTATGAATTAAAAGACGACCCAATCCAACTTGATGAATTCAAAAAATTAATATCTAAATGGAAAAACCTAAAATGATCCTAGTATAAGCAACTAGAAAAGGAGTCGAGGCAGAGTAAGGAAAGATTCAGAGTCTTGTCGAAACTTTCCACCACATAACTATTTTAGTGTGGTGCAATAGTCCAGTGCTATAAATACAACACTTCATTGTAGTTAAAAGGTACACGATTCTCAATTTATGTTCTCTTTTTTATGATTAGCACTTTACAAAATTATACATATCAGTTTTGTCATCCGTGCTCGACTGTTCATCCTTACCTTTGTTAAGGGTACTATACATCGAGTTGTCGAAGAAGTGAACTGGCTTCTGACTATAACAAAAATGATAACACCTATATATTAACATTTTGTATTGTCCCATTGTCCAAAGAAAAATCTTACAGAACATGAATACCTTTGAGCCTAAGTTAAAATAGAAACTAAATGATGTGCTTGTTAAAGTACTCCATCAACTGTTCATGTTTAATTGGAGCATATTTGGCTAAACCTAGATATTTATATGTAAATTTACTCGTAAGTGAACTCTTTAAACTTAGCTCACATGCTCTAATTCTCATTAAAAATAGCGCAACATGCTCTAATTCTCATTAAAATAGCGCAAATCTACCAACCCAACCCAAACTTGATCGACTTGGGTGGATTGGAGATCAAACCGAGTATATCGAATTGGGTTTGGATTGGATAAAAGATGGACCCAATCCAAACCAACCCCCATTACTGGAAAGAGTAGGAATCACATCCTAAATAATATACTGGTAAAGTAGTTGTTATCAATACCAACCACTATATCTCTAGTAAGCCCTTGTTTGACAACCATTATTTGAAAACCCTTTTTATAGTATACTCATTTTCAATTACATATTCACACAATAAAATATTTTACACGTAAAATTAAAACTTTTACTTTCCTTTTATTCACACATTCTTTCAAAAATTAATATTTAAAACATTGTTTTTCTCAAATAATGATCATCAAATAGGGGCTAAACAACATGATATGGTTTCTTTTCGTGCATATAATCACTTTTAAAACACATGACTACATTCAAGCGAATTGTTTACTCTCTTCGTATTTTACTAAAAGGAAATTGATTTATTTAATCTTATTTATTTTGAAATAAAATAACTTTTAAACACAGGGAAGTTTTTTTTTTTCATAGAGTGGTTATATTGCCACCACAATTTTTATTTAGCACACCACATTTTAATTTCAGTTAAACTTTTCAATTTTTGCTCATTAGGACAATTATTTATTTTAACTTTTTTTCGTCGAATTCTTATCTTCAACCTTTAGTTAATTAGTACGTCTCGTCCTTGATAATAATTTATATCTAAATATTTTGTTTTAATGCTTTAAAATAAGGGAAAATTATTTTTTCACACTTTTTATTTATTTATTTTTAAAAAATGATGAAAAAATAAGTTGTTTTACGTTATTTCAACGTATTTTTGGACATAAAGCTATTATCAAATACAAAAGTATTGACTAATGAAAAGTTTGAGGATAAGAATGACATGAAAAATCGTTAAGAACATAATCATTATAATGAACAAAAATTAAGAACTTTAAGTGCAATTAAAATGTGGTGTAAAAAATAAAAATTGTGGTAAGAATATAATATTTTGATCACAATCAAATCTCGTTATATCATCTATTGATAAACAAATATATAAATTGTGACGTGCACGTAGAACAATCTATCATAATATGATTTATTGGGTATTGTTTTTGTCAATTAATTGGTCTCACTTTAACTTGCATGACGTGGCAGGAAATCAACAAATGGTTGAGCGAGTACGTAAGGTCCCATAACGGCCACGTGATTTGACTAATCTTTTCTCCAATAGAGTTTTCCTACGCGACGAGGACGATTGACAGCCACATAATACACGAGGGTCAAATATAAAATTTGCTCGGATTATCGTACATAAATTAGCTTAAGAGAATCAATTACGCAAGCAACTTCATATTATGCCCATGTTTGATGGCTATTATTCTTGAAAATAATATTTTAAGTAGTAAAAAGTGTCATTTTTGTAAATGTAAAGTCAAAAATTGACATATTGTGTAATTTCCTCTATGTGATTTATTGGGTATTGTTTTTGTCAATTAATTGGTCTCACTTTAACTTGCATGACGTGGCAGGAAATCAACAAATGGTTGAGCGAGTACGTATGGTCCCATAACGGCCACGTGATTTGACTAATCTTTTCTCCAATAGAATTTTCCTACGCGACGAGGACGATTGACAGCCACATAATACACGAGGGTCAAATATAAAATTTGCTCGGATTATCGTACATAAATTAGCTTAAGAGAATCCATTACGCAAGCAACTTCATATTATGCCCATGTTTGATGGCTATTATTTTTGAAAATAATATTTTAAGTAGTAATTTTTAAGAGAATTTGTAGTTAAAAATAAGAAATTTTTTAAAATTTACGTACATAATATTTTGTTGTATGATTAAAAATGTGTATGTAGAAAAAAGAGTTTTCAAATAATGATTGTCGAACGAAGCTAAAACAAATTTTGTTCACGAAACACCGTCCATTTAATCTAATTCTAATAAACTATTCTTCTTGGTCGTTCAGTATATAATTACTCTTTTTTTAGCATTACGAAATTCCCCGATAGCAATAAAGGCTTATGGTACCATTGGCGCCATCTCAAGCCTCGTTTAAAATCGATTTTAGAGCATTTTTCTTACCAAATGTTAAATGGTGATTTTGAAATATACAATACTTCCGAAATAAAAATTTATCTAACATTTATCTAATCTTTTGTTCTGATAAAAACTGATTTTTATAAAATTACAGCAATACGAAATCGAACCTTTAAAGAATCAATTTTAAGTAATTTTTACTCAAACAAGCTAAAAAGTAAAAACACGACCTATGAGCAATAATTGTTATGATTTTATACATTAATGCCACTTAAATGAAATTAATCGAGTATATATACAAGTAATTTATAATTTTAGTTCTTGTAGTACTACGCGATAATTAAAATTAACTAGTCTTTTGTATTCTCAAACTAGAAATTTCATTTAAAAATATAAAATCCGACCCTTAATAAACAAGTCAAATAATGAATAAAACTAATTTATATATCAATTTAAATAAAAACTAACTTATTGATACAAAATTAATGTAGTAATTATTAAAAAAAGATGATGAACAATCCATAAAAAAAGAATATTGAAAAATTAGGCCATTTCATCTAATCAGTCATGTAAAAACATTGACAACCTTAACACAAAATCGGACGATCAAAGATCAAACGCAGAGTGAAATCTCTCTCTCTCTCTCACAGTGTGTGTGAGAAGATATTTTTTGCCATTTCAGGTAAGTCCCATAAATAATTCCCATCTTTATCTCTATGTGTAAACCCCATCTGCTAGTTTTACAATTAGGGCTTTTCTGTTCCATGGCTCACAAATTTCCTCTACTTTTATTCACCTTTCATTTTACTATCTTGCTCTTTATTGTTCGTTCATTCATTCAATCAATCGCATTATTCACAGTCCAAGTTAGGTAATTTTCTAATCTGTATATGACTTAAAAAATTTCTTGATTTTTCTTGTTAGTAGTCTTGCTGTTCATGGTGATTAACTTGTAACTTTTTATTATCTGGGTTTTCCTTTACAGTGATTTCAGTTTAGTTAGCTTTTGGGAAAAATAAAACTTAACTAAAAATGGAATATAGAACTCCCATTTTATTTTTCCGATCCATTTTCTCCTTTATTGGGTACAAAATATTTTTGCTTAGCTTTTTAATGAATAATCAGATGAAAGGTATTGGGTTTTTGATGTTTGTGTTACTGATTGGTATAAAATAAAGCGAAGTGTACAAACAACATTGGTTGACAACTATGTGTTGTCAATATCCAAGCCCGTAATGTAGAAAACAGTTTTTAAAAATGGATGAATATGATGATGTCAAGTAGGAACCAATGTTGTACATATAGCATGATTCATTGGTATATTATGAAATTGTATCTGTTATGTTCTTGAAGCCTTGGGCTCGGATGCAAAGTCTTGCCGACTGAACATCTATATTTCAGTTGTTTTTTTCCTAATGCTCCAATTTTTTCCTTACGTTTTCATATTTATATTCTTTCTGCATCGGGAAAGTATGATTCAATGAAAGCCCTTTTGCCAGCGTTTATCTGCATTAATTCGTGAAGTTAAATGCTGTTTCTGGTATCTTGGATTTACCAGTGTTTTTTAGGACCTCAAATTCTTTTTTAGAAACATAATGGTTCTTGTTATACATGATTTGAGAATACCATCCCAAACTTCTCTCGTCTAATGGCATTATTGTCGCAGAATGTTTTTGGGGAAAACATATTTTCAGTTTAATTTTTGAATAATATGTGGGTTGATGTAGAAAAAATTGGGCTCCAGCCAATGGCAATTGTTTAACTTGTAGGGCAGTGTTGATTTCTAGGATTGCAATGCAAGAGCTAAATTATAGCTGGAGGTTTGTGTAGATCTACACATATCAGATTCTTAAGCTTGAGTCAAATTAAATCAATTTAAGAATGTGGGAATTTACTGTTATAGCGATGGCCATGACGTTGAGGCTTATAGTCTGGTAATGATTAGGGATCCATGGCGTTCTTGTGATGTGACAGGGATGTTAACTGATGGTCGTTTCTAATCTAGTGAAGTGTGCAATCCATACGCAGTGATAGGCAGTGTTAAGGTTAGATTGTCTCCATAGCTGAACCGAATGATCAACTCATAGACACACAAATTTAGAGAAAGGGAGGGAGAAAGAGATGGTGCTTTTGTGAATTCTGCTGTCTTTTTGTTCTTTTGAAAGTAATCATACTGTATTTTTGAGTTTTTGAAAAAGATTATAATGGACCCTTATGTATTCTCACACATTACACTTTAATGTTTATTGTGGTTTCTTCAATGAAATAGATGTAAATGCATTCAGTTTGATTTGTTATTTCTAGGATAATGTGGATAGGTGAAAAATTGATGAAAGTTATTCTCATGTTAGGTCAAGTAACAATTAATTTGTTGAATGAGATCATTCTGAGTTTAGCTATAATGATTATTGTGGCTTCTTCAGTTTGATTTCTTATATCTAGTAGAATGTAGATATGAAAAAAAAAAGTGATGATAGTTATTCCCATGTCAGTCAATTAACAATTAATTTGTTTGATCATTCTGAGTTTAGATATAAATCTCTAGAATTTCATTATTGTTTGTCCTGGGTTGGACTTGGAGTACAATCTGAAGTAAAAATCTGCATTGATGTAATCTGCTTTTAACTTCTTAAGCAGTGAAGTATAAATGTACATTATGCAGTGTTGTGATGGTGTGAATTTACGTTGCAGTGCAAATAAAATAAATCACTTGATTGAATGAGAATATCTTGAACTGTATGGAGGAAGCAGTGGGTGATGAGGTGGCTGAAGTGGGTGCTGTTGAGGGCCTGCATCTCCAAAGTAAAGAGAGCGAGTTTACATTGAAGCCAGGCAGCTCCAGTGTGTTGCAATCACATGAAATGGTAACACCCGGTGAGGATGATTATAATGAAAACACAAACAATTATTTTTCAGACAGCATTGGTTCTTCTGAACGTGCAAGTGGCAGGCCTCGATTCATGGATGAGGCGGGGGTCATGGTTGAAGAGTTGACTGTGGAAAATTATGATGGAGGAAAGTTGGGTAGAACGCAACCAAAGCAAATGAAAAAACAGTGGCAGCATTTGTACCAGTTAGCAGGCGGATCAGGAATCAGCAGCTTCCATGAACACGCTGGGAACAAAGAAAAGGGTCGAACTAAGCCTGGTGATTGGGAGGACGGAGGCGACACATTCTTTTCTGAGTTTCTAGATCAGAATCAGCAACCAACGGACCATGGTCATAATGCAGCCGTGGATCATGTACTTGGTAATGATGGTAAAGGTACTTTGAGTGATGCATCTGGAGGCATCCGGACAAAGATTTTATCAAAATCTGGATTCTCTGAGTACTTTATAAAAAGTTCACTGGAAGGCAAGGGAATGAAACATAAAGGCCCCTCTCATAGGGGATCTAGTAATGAATCAGGGGCCCAAGTTCATCCAAAATCTGTCACTGTTGGTTCAGTGGACTCTGCTGCAGCATTAGGTGTAACTGCAGACATTGTTACGCCTCCTTCAGGTGTTGTTTCTGAACCACGGACTAATCTGAGTTCCAATTCTTTCAGTGATGGAATCAGTTTGAGAGAATGGCTGGAAGCAGGTCGAAATAATGCAAAGAAAGATGATAGTTTAAATATATTTAGACAGGTTTTGGATATTGTGAATTCTGTTCACTCCCAAGGAGTTGCCCTACAAGACTTGAGGCCATCCCACTTCAAGTTACTGGGATCATACAAGGTCGTATACCTTGGGTCTTCTTTACCTGCTGGGGTTAAGGGAAATGTCGCATATCAAGACATTCACCAATCAGGTCATAGTAGAAATGAAAAGAGGCCAATGCATCCAAGAATGTTCCCATTGGCCAGCATGAAGAAGCAGAAATTGAGTGAGAACGTGAACTTCAATCGAAGGTGGCCTCAATTTCTATCCAGGTCTGGCACTAGATCTGCATCTGAAAATGTTGCCAAAGAATATATTGTCGGGCAACAAGATTCTGGAGATGATTCTGATGAAGACACAAATTCTAAAATTAAATGTAAGAACCAGAGCAAATTCTTCAGCCATGATGTGTCTAATTCATCACAGCCATTGCAGGTTTCTCTAAGGGGTATGCCAGAGGAGAAGTGGTATAGCAGTCCTGAGCTGTTCAGTGAGAGGGGCTGCACTTTTGCATCAAATATCTATAGTCTTGGCGTCCTTCTATTTGAGGTTTGAAAACAACTTTTACTATGATTTCCTTTACTATCTTAAATAATCAATTTATGCTATATGGAAACAAGTACTGGATGTGAGCCATAACAACATAAATCAAAATTCAATTTCATGATGTTGTCATGACATTGATGCTTTGCCGTCTATGTATTGTTTCAAAGATTCAAGAATAATTCATTGCATTGAATTGATTTCCACGAGGATTTTATTCCAGTTCAAATGACTTTTACCTTATAGAAGTTCATGAGTGGATAAACATTGTAAAAGATTTTTCAGACAGGAATATACCATTTTTGGAAATGTCATCCCGGTTTATTGACCTTTCAATTTCTTTCCCTTGAATGATAGTGGTGTTACTGTTTAAACATTTTGGTTTTGTGTAATTGAAAAAAATATTAAATTGAGGATTTTGAAGGACAATGAGGTCAGGTTGCTGTTTAGAATGAATTAAACATGTTATGAAATTTTTTATATAGTTTGGAGTAGAAGAAATCATGAAAAGTTGATATGTGCAGATAATGTGGTTAGGAAGGGGCATTAAGAAGAAATGCTAGGTTTATTCTTTTTTGAGGTCTTGTTTGAATTTTTTGTTGCCCTTGAAGATTTGAGTTATGTGTCTGATACTAATGTGGGTGGTCTCTCTCAGTTACTCTGCTCATTTGATTCGGGAACATCTCGCGCTGCTGCAATGCTTGATTTACACCATAGGATTCTTCCTCCTGCATTCCTTTCGGAATATCTGAAGGAAGCTGGATTCTGTCTCTGGCTACTTCATCCTGAACCTTCATCACGCCCAACAACCAGGTACTTGTGTTTCTGATTTAAGTTTTACTATCAAAATATCTTCTCTTCTCTTCACAAAAAAAAATAAAAATAAATAAAACAAAAAAGAAAGAGGAAACTTCCCTTCAGTCTTGTTTATTGTTTGGACTGCATATAGATATAGAAACGTGCAACATTTAACTTGATGGAGGAAACCTCTCTCGAGGAACCAAAAACGCCATGGACATGAAAGAAGTGAATACAACGTGCATGTAAATTCTCTTTACAAAGATAATAAACAGTTATTGTAAAAGTAATGTAATTTCTAGTCTCTAGAGAGTAAGATGTCAAGTTGCTGACCAATATTTAAAAAATGATGGTTACATAAAGTTTGTTTTTGATACATGTAAGTTTCAACAATGATTTATGTGATCACTGTTATGAAACAGGGAAATTCTACAATCAGAATTTATGAAGGGAATTCAAGACTTATCTGGAGGCGAGTTATTACCATTAATTGACGAAGAAGATGGAGAATCAGAGTTGTTATTGTATTTTCTCCTGTTAGTTAAAGAGCAAAAGCAGAAGGATACGTTCAAGTTAGTGGAACAAATCCAGTACATAGAGGGAGACATCGAAGAGGTTAAGAAAAGGCAGCCTAAGAAGTCACTTATTCAATCTTCCTCGTCTCTGGAGCCTTCAACTGTAAGTGGGAACAGCACTACTTGCGCAGGAGATTTAAGTTCAGACTCTCTTTCAAAGATGATCCCAGGACATGACAACGAGATAAAATTGATGAGCAACATCAGGCAACTCGAAAACCCTTACTTTTCGATGAGATCCAATGTTCAGCTTTCAGATTGTGATGTAGTGAATCGTAGGGATAGAGAACTGTTGAAAAGTCGAGAGAACTGGAGCATTACGGGTAATGATGATAACAAGTACAAGACCTCAGATAGTTTAGGGAGTTTCTTTGATGGATTGTGCAAATACGCTCGCTACAGTAAATTCAGAGTACGGGGGACATTAAGGAATGGAGATTTTAATAATAGTTCCGCAAATGTGATATGCTCTTTGAGTTTCGACCGGGATGAAGACTATCTGGCTTCGGGAGGGGTGTCAAAGAAGATAAAGATATTTGAATTTCAAGCTCTGTTTAATGATTCTGTTGACATTCATTATCCTGTTATTGAGATGACAAACAAGTCAAAGCTCACGGGCATTTGCTGGAACAACTATGTCAGGAACTACCTTGCTTCAACTGATTACGATGGCATAGTTAAGGTTTGTATTCTTTGTGCATTTCTCTTCTATTAATTATGGGAATAATAAAGAGTCCTGGCCATATCACATGCTAATTAATTGGCCCATAGCATGTGGCCAAGCTTACAAAAAAGTAAAAGTTACTTTAACTTCTTGTTTCCAAACATGTTTGGATAATTTATTTTTTCTTATTTTTAAGTAAAAAAGTTACTTATTTACTTAGTAAAATTTTTAAGCTTAGCCAAACACGCTCCTAGAATTCACAATTAAGCAGTTTCCTGATGACACCTATGAACACCAAAAGTCAGTGTATACTCTTTTTGTTACCTGCTTCATCTAATGTGAGGAAGCAAGACATCAACATATTAACTCTCTCAACAAGTTAGAGAAACATCTCTCATGTACTTAGAGGCAAACTAAGCTTCGAGGGCAAAATTCAAAAGCTTGAGAGCTAGAAATCTTGTAGATTTTGTATTATGTTGAATCTCTCTTTACATGACATCAGAGTCAACAAATAAAGAGCACTGTTTTGCTAATTGACAAAAATGCAACAGATTAGTGAACCGCAGTATATCATTTTTGAAAAATTGCTAAACACAAGACTTGCAGCGAAAAGAATGGGGCAGTGAAGAACTTCATGGTGTTTTTTAATACATATGTTGAGTGGTATCATGAAGTCCACTTGAAGGGAGTTGGCTCTATGATTAACTTTCACTGTATGATGCTTATATTTGTACTTTTAAGTTGACAAGAACTTTTGAAAAGGACTCAGGGCAAGTTTGGCTAGGCTTTAAAAATAATAATTCTAATTGACTTTTCGTATCCAAAATCAAATTCTTTTTACTAGCAAGTAAAAGAATTTGCTTATTTTGAAACTAACTCTTACCTAACTTTCAATGAACTCATTTCTCACCTTGACCAATAAATTGTTCTATTTTTTAAAACTTACCCATTTACTAATAAGCAAAATTTTTAAGCTTAGTCAAAAGCTGCCTTAGCCTTCCACATTGTTTTTGACGTCATAACTATGCAAGTGGAGGTCATTGTCCTCGAGGAGCAGTAAGCCTCATGTCTGTCAAGAACTTTTGTGGGCGCCAGGACTGTGAAATTTTTTTAGGATTTATGTCTTTTTCTCTTATATCTGTACTTCCCAAACTGAATTTTTATGAACTTTTATGAGTTTATTCAAGTTACTATTTGGCACATGAAGATAAAAAGGTGACATATTTGAGCTCACACACATTAAATGGGAAAACATGTTGTGATGAAACTGTGATCATTATTAAATAACAGAATACTTGAAACTCTTTTGAAACATTCTCTAACTACTGGTATTAGAAACTGCCATCTACTCCACTTTTTGATGTATCCAGTTCCCCACCTTGGTTCTTGAAGCCCGAATCCATCACTTTCAGAGTTGTCACTTTCAGATTTCCCCCGATGCTAGTATATGTGTACATTAATTTTGCATCTTTAGCAACAAACATGTGCATGTTCAAATGGTTGTGCAAATTTAGGTTGTCTACTGTGTGATTTTTAAAAACTATACATCCTTGTACATGTCTACCTATTTCAGTTTTCCTCTTGATGTTACTCTGACTTGTGAGCGCTCATATTGATATGCAGTACTTGCTTTACACATGATCTTTTGACAAATTACTTGAAAATACTTGTAGTTATGGGATGCAACAACTGGGCAAAGCTTTTCTCATTTCATAGAGCACAGTGAAAGGGCTTGGTCTGTTGATTTCTCCCATGCGGATCCCATGAAATTAGTCAGTGGAAGTGATGATCGTATGGTGAAACTTTGGAGCATCAATGAGGCATGCTGTTTTCTTTTCTCTTTTATATTTATGTTTCTTATGCAATGTTACAGACTGCTGTGCCACTCTTTCCAAGGGAGTCTTTTGGGTCTCAATTCCTTTTTCTTAAAATTGAATGGTTATCATGTTCGTCTTTATCTATTTGCCATACGTGTGTTTTACTAACAAAACTTACTTTAATGGAAAGCAAGTCTTTACTTGCTTTAATGTTTAAGCACATCCAAATATGCTTATATATGCTTCAACTGCTTTACCATTTTATGCGCAATATAAAAGGAGCAATTCAACTGATTTTTCTCATTTGTGCAGAAAAACAGTTTATGCACAATTAGGAACAATGCAAATGTCTGCTGTGTGCAGTTCTCAGCTGACTCCAGTCATATGTTGGCTTTTAGCTCATCCGATTATAAGACCTATTGCTACGATCTTCGCAATATTTCAACTCCTTGGTGCATATTGGCTGGCCATGGGAAAGCTGTAAGTTATGCAAAATTCTTGGATGCTGAAACTCTTGTTACTGCATCCACTGACAACACTTTGAAGATTTGGGATCTCAATAAAACGAGTTCCCATTGTTTATCAAGAGATGCGTGTATCTCAACACTTAGAGGGCACACAAACGAGAAGGTTTGTAACTCTGCTTCTCACATTGAATTATCATATTTTTGGAAGAAATGCACCATTGGTCATCAATCTATTTCCCCAGTAACAAGTTAGTCCTTGACCTCTTATTATGGTTACACAAGTAGTCCCAGTGATGGAAAACTGCCAAATCTTCGTTAAATTTATCACATGGCCCTCATGGAAACATGCCTCACTTCAAATTTTAGGCACCAATCTAAGTTGGGAATGAAATCTGAATTCATAACATTAGACGAGTGAGAACCATGTGATGATTTAACAGAGTTATGAAACGATTCCATCATTGGAGATTGATTGTGAAACTATAATTAATGGTTGTGTACTGACTTGCTCCTTTTTTAAGGTTGGGAACCAATTAGCCACTTGGGCAATAGGTTGGGGACCAAATGGTGCATTTTCCCTTATTTTTTTGATGTAATACCCTGTCCAGTATAACTTTGAGCTCTTGCTCCTGCAGAACTTTGTAGGTTTATCAGTTGCTGATGGATATATTGCATGTGGGTCAGAGACAAATGAGGTTGCCTTCATTTCTAGCTTCTACTTATAATAATTTTGACAACTTGACTATGACTCGAGATTTTTCAATCGATGATCATAAAATTGGGCCACATCATTAAGGATCAGTATGTAATGGATACTTTGAGTGCACTCATGCATAACAGAGAACCATTGCATATGGAGGTCAATGTTGTGGACTAAGTGATGTTTATTATTAAGCAAGGTTTTGACTTTACTCGAGCTTTTATTTTCTTATTATAAAGCATTTGGCCAAGCTTAAAAAAGATACTTTAAAGTAAGTACGTTTTAAAATATATAATTTTTTTTATCACTCAGTGGGAAACAAGTTACTTATTTTAAAGTAACTTTTTTATTTGAAATAAGAATAGTGTTTATGTTATATGTTCTAGGGGGCGCTTCTGTTGCACCTAACTGAAGAAATCATAAGCAAACCTTATAATATTGAGACCATTGTTGATCTCATTCAGTCGGCTCGGGTTTTATTTACTCAAATTCTATTTCATATAATTTATGAAATATCTTGTTTCCGGATATTCGTCATAAATGAAATGAAAAATATTAATAATCGTGAACGATCAGTTTTCTAGTATGTGTGTTTCTTGTGCTCTTTTAAATACCATCCATAATTTTGAATTTTCTGGAGGAGTTCATTATCAAGTTCTCTCTGAAGCCTACCAATTTCTTGGCCTTTTTCATATTCTGTACTTGTCTACAGGTGTTTGCCTATTACAAATCCCTGCCAATGCCAATTACTTCCCACAAGTTTGGTTCCATCGATCCCATTTCTGGTAAAGAGACTGAAGACGACAATGGACAGTTTGTTTCGATTGTTTGCTGGAGACGAAAATCAAATATGGTGGTTGCTGCCAATTCCACTGGTTGTATAAAACTTTTGCAGATGGTCTAGAAGTAAATGAACCCTTGATCAGCTGTGACATTTATGGCATGTTTGGGAAGGTGAATTGGACAACACTAGACTATTAAAAAAGGGAAAATGTAAGTTTGCGAAGATGAGCTCGGGTTCTGTCATCCATCTCTCAATTATCCCTTTTGCCCCGGAATATTAGACCTTTTTTGCCTGAAACATGCCGCATTTATGCTCTGTTACTTTTCGTTGGACAGTTGGAATTAACAGTCACTCAAAAGCGCGTCTGAATGTTGGCTGAAGATTCTTCGACCATGTTGGCATCTGATATTGATACTACTGTAAAGATTCAGAGTCTGAAACTTCTGGATGTTGGTGAGTTGTGTATTAGTATTTGCACGAGTCGTTCAAAACTAATACGGTAGAGTTATTTGTACCACCAATTTGAACAAGTGATCGATTGTAACGATTAGATGGTTATATAATAGGATTGTAGCCGTATATGAGTTCTTCAAGCCATTGAGATAGCCTGCTCTGCAGTATTATTTTAATATTGTATATTCCCATGTATGAAAAAGAGTACAAACTCAGCTTATGACATACTGTGATTAGCTGCTGTATATGTACCACTACGTTTTATACATGAAATATAGAAATAGAACTTCAAATTACTAGTACAGTCTGATTCTTTTGCTTTGTTTTTCTCTGTAAATTTATTTTGTTGAATTCTTGATTCAAATGCCTGATATATTTTACTGATATTGATGTGATTTTTCTTGTTATTTCATTGTTAAGCCGCATTATTAGGTTTAATGAGGCCTCGAGAAGCGGTGGATGCAAGTAGGCACGTGCACAACCTATTGGTTTGTGTGGAGCCCTATTGCGGTGTATACTTTTCCCGTTGATCGACCTAATTTAGGGATGTATCAAGTAAGAATATACTGAAAAGCTTGTACATGTACAAGTCATCTTAATATTTTTATCATATATAAATTCAGAATGGGGTGCGGTTGAAATTTGTAGGGGAACTCTATCTTATGTGATCCATTCGACACGTGCAATAATATTATATCAAATGATTAATGACGACTCGAAACTCAATTTGTAATTTTTTGTATGGAAAATAGAAGAAATGATTCATGTTCGAACATGAGTACGTGATGTTAATGTGCTTTGGATGATCCATATCTGAAGGTCACTAGGCATTTAAACAAATAGAATCTTCTAATTTCTATAGAACTTATCACTAAAATTCTCTTAACCTATATAGTAACGGTATTATATTAGGAAAGTTAGCTGGGGTTTCGTGTAGACAAGGCATAGAGGTTTAAAGAATCTCGTAATCTCATTTTTTATTATAGGAGAGAAATCTACAACGATAAAATGATGTAACTCAATCGAGAGTACCCACTCTAAATTTTGTGGATATTGTTGGAATATAATCCTTCCAAGGAATGGAGAAAACAACGAAAAAGAAAGAATCAAGAAAGCTAAAACTTCTCTACCTAAGAACAAGATTTTATTGGCTGTCATAAGGCCGTTGTTTGGTGCTTTGTTAGAAGAAGCGTAACAACAACTGTGTCATTTCGTGTAATATACATGCTCTCTATAAACTCGAAACTCCGTTAATTTGGTCTCAAGAATGAACTCAAATATCTAATTGAAGTATCAAACCAGTAACCTTCCTCTGTAGAAGGTCGAACAAGCTTGTTAGTGTGTTTCTTGTGGAGATATAAAAATAGAATTAAACTAAAAAATTGACATGGAGATCCTATTGAAAATACTTACAAATGGCAGTTTATACAATGTTCTTCCAGATACCTACGTCGAAGAAAAAAACTTTTACTATACGTTTTTTCACCATATAAGAATGCAAGAATTAACATACACAAAGAACACACACCCACACTCACACTTACTTCAAACATATAGAAGCATAACGAGAGAAAGTACATTTTGTGCACGAAGTTTTCCCTCACACTTATCTCTGAAGAAAATTGTTGAAATATTATCATTCAAGAGAATGGAGATGACAACAAAAAAAGAAAGAATCAAGAAAGCTAAATATGGTGGTAAAAAGGTTCAAACACGAGATCGTTGTTTTCAAACGATATTTGCCCCCTCTAGGATTTAATTGGTGCTTAAAGAAACTCTTGGCAAATAGTTTGTAGGATTTATCAAGCCTTGAAGAAGAAGATACTTTTAACACTTGTATTTATCTTCCAAAACTTGAAGTACACTTTGAATGTTTGAATATGTAAATGAATTGGATCTAAAAACACTATAATATGGTTTTGATTGTTGATTTATTATGTTTGTAATTGAAATCTATTATCTATTTATAGATTTCAATTCACCATCCACGAAATAGTGTCATAGTAACATGAAAAGTTTTTTTATGAAAAGCCGCCTACAATCAAACCAAAAATAAATAAAATCAGCCTAACGACTTTTTTTTGGCCTATGCATACGCATAGTATAATCCATGCATACACATGGTACAAGTAGTTTTGCTTCTGTTTATGCAAGCTCAAGCCATGTGTACACATGGTTGAATAGCTTGTGTATGTATGGGCAAAACTGAAATTGTTCAATTTTGATTCCAAAACCAAATCATTTCATTTGGGTCTTCTTTATCATATTTCATTTATTTCATTAGACCCAAATTTAATCTTGAACAATAATTATAATAGTCTCCCACTTGTTCAAGATTATGTAAATCACACATTCAAAATAGCAACACTTATGTATAAGGATTAGATATCTTTCGATTTGAATCTAATTTTAGTGTAATTCTCACAAAGTATCATCGAAATTGCAGGTAGCATGATAGCTTTGAACTAATTATTCCTTGTAACAATACCGGTGAAAACACACACACAAGTGTCATGTGTTCACAAGTTTCTCAAACTCCCTTAGCGTTAATATAGCCTTGCGCTTATCATTTTCAACAAACTTTTAAGAGAGAAACTTTTATTCTCTATTAAAGCGGCACTACCTCGAAGTTCATCTAGGTAAAATTCTTCCAGTATTTTTGTTACCTTTATAGATACTTGTATTTACTTGTTATGCAATGACAGGTAGAATTGTCATCATTAGTGGATCTTTTAGTTTAAGAATTTCAATCCTATCATACTCGAAGTAGATATTACTAAATCTCTATTTAGATGTTTAATTAAAGGATCTGCTAAGTTCTCTATTGACTTAACATAACTTAGGGAAATTATTCCACTCTCGATTAATTTCGTCATGTAATCATATCTTAATTATACTCATATTTCTCGACTTCCCATTGTATACCTCGTTGTATGCCTTTGCTAATGTGGGTTGACTATCACACATTATAGATATTGAAGATATATTTTTCGGTCCCAAAGGTATCTCATAAAATAGATCCTTAAACGACTCAACTTTTTTCCTAGTTTCTGATTGTACTACAAATTCAGATTCCATAGTTAAGTGTGTTATACACGTTTGTTTATTTGATTTCCAAGAAATAACACCTCCTCCAAGAGTAAATACCCAACCTGAAGTAGATTTACTCTCATCCGTACTAATATCCAACTAGCATCGGTAAATCCTTCTAATATAGTCGACAATTCAGTATAATGTAGATCTAAGTTTTTGGTTTTCTTTAAATAGCCAAGAACTCTTCCAATAACCCTCCAATGTTCCTTGTTCGGATTACTAGTAAACATACTAAGTTTACTAACTGCAAATGCTATGTCCGATCTTGTGCATTGAACTGCATACATAAGATTCCTTATAACACTTGAATATTCCAATTGAGCAATTACTCTTCCATCATTCTTTATAAGTTTAGAACTTGGATTAAGAGGGATACTATACTCTTTTATGTTCAAGTATTTGAACTTATTTGCCACATTCTCAATATAATGTAATTGATTGACATTGTAACCCCCAATAGTTCTAGTAACTTTGATACCTAAAATGATATACATTTGTCCAAGATCCTTCATCATGAATGTGTAAGATATAAACCTTTTTGTTTCTTTTATTTCATTCATGTGATTAAGCAAAATCAATATGTAGTCAACATATAAGCAAATAAATATAACAGAATTATCACATAATTTAGAATACAAGCATTTATCTACACTATTATGTTTGAAACCAAATGAAACAATAGGTAAGTCAAATTTCTCGTGCCATTTCTTAGGTACTTGCTTTAAACCATATAATGATTTCATTAACTTACACATTTTATGTTTATTTTCGGGGTAGAGCAAATCCTTCAGGTTGTTCCATATAAACCTCCTCATTGAGATCTCCATGTAAGAATATCGTATTGACATTCATTTGATGAGCATGCAAGTCATGTATAGAAGCTAATGTGAATAATATCTTAATTGATGTTATTCTAGCTATCGGCTCATAAGTATCAAAATAATTTATTTCTTCCTTTTTGTCGATAACTTTTAGCTACTAATCTAGTTTTAAAGGTATTAAGAGAATCATAAACATTATATTTTCTCATAAACACCCATTTACATCCAATAGATTTGGATCCGGGTGGTAAATTGGCAAGTTCTCATGTATAGTTTGACATAATTGAATCCATTTCGTCTTTAATTGCACCTTTCCAAAAGAGGTTATCACGAGAAGTCATAGTTTCTCTATAAGTTTTAAGATCGATTTTCACTTGAAAAACAAAAGGAATTGTTCTTATAACATTCTTCTCATTTCCTTTTACTAGGTAAAGTGAAATAAGCTGAAAATCAATTTCATCTTATGCTAAAGTCTTTTTTATCTAAGTTATTTTACTTCTTCGAGGTTCACTAGATTCATTAACATCTTTAGAAAAATGTTTCATCTTATGTTCAACTTGAGCTAGAGATCTCATTGTAAGTTTCCCTTAATTCATTATCCGAAGATAATGAATTCTCAAAGAACTCAACATCACTTGATTCAATTATTTCATTGGTCTCCAAATTTAACAATCTATATGATTTGCTATTATAGCATAACCAACGAAGGCACATTTAATGCCTCTTGGACCCTGGTCCTATTAGAGTTCTTGTTCTTACAATATGCAAGACACCCTCACATTTTGAAATATCAAATGTTAGGTTTTCTTACTTTCTACGATTCATAAGGAGAAACATTTATAAATTTTGAAGGAATTTTATTTAAAATTTTAAATGCACTCAACAATGCTTCACCTCTTAAATTAAATGTCAACTTAATATAAGTTAACATGGCATTTATCACTTCAACAAAAGTTTTATTTTTTCTTTCAATTAAACCATTTTGTTTGGGGTGTCCAGAGTGCAGAACATTGATGAATTATACTTTGTTGTTCACAAAATGAATTAAAATCACTAGAGTGGTTATTGTTTTGAATTGAAATCACTAGAGTTCACTTTTCCTTCGAAATTGTTTTGCTTTCGGTGTCGACATTCATTTGCATAATGTCCGGATTTCTCACATACAAAGCAACCTTCATTGGACTTCTTCTTAAACTTGTTAAAGTTTTTAGAAGGTTTTCGTTGAATTTATTTGAAGGTTCGGTCTTCTCCACAGCATTGGCATTTGAAGTGCCTTCATAAGAGTTGTCATTCTTATCTCTTGTCATTGACTCTTCCTCAATTTGAAGATATTTTTGCACTTGTTCCAAATAGTAATCTTCAGAACTATGTGTGATTTTCTTCTGATATCGTTTCCAAGTTTCTGGGAGTTTCACAATAATTGTTCCCACTTGAAAATATTCCGAAATTTTAATTTTGACTGCCTTCACTTTTTTTACAAGAACTTGCAATTCATGCTCTTGGGGAAGAAGGTGATATTTTTAAGGAATTTAAAATCAAAATACCTTGATATGAGAAATTTCTTTGTACCTTCATCGAATTTAAATTTTTTTCCAACGCATCCCGTATGTCTTTTGCCGAAGATGTGTTGGTATAGAGATCATAAAACCGGTTGGATAACGTATTGAGAATATGACCGCGACATATAAGTTCATCCTTTTAATGCTTTTGTCTCTTCATCTTTATGGCTTCGGTATCTTCATCCTTAGATCCTCAAGTGGTGTCAATTTTGGATCAAGAATATAGAAGATCTTCAATGCCGTTAGGAGAAACTTCAACTTGTCTTATCACTTTGTAAAATTTGTCCTATCAAAATGGTCCAAACGAACGAGATCTTGATTCATCAACTTGATTGTCGCCATGGTAGTTTCATTCTCTATTACAGAATATCATTTGAAATTGTTGGAATATAATCCTTCAAGGAAATGGAGAAGACAACAAAAAGAAAAAAAATATCAAGAAAGCTAAATATGGCAGAAAGGCTCAAACATGAGATTGTTGTCCTCAAACGATATTTGCCCTTTTATGATTTAATTGGTGCTTAAAGGGACTCTTGGCAAATGGTTTGTAGGATTGATCAAGCATTGAAGAAGAAAATACTTAATCACTTGTATTTATCTTTCAAAACTTGAAGAACATTTTGAATGTTTGAATAATTAAATGATTTGGATCTAAAAGCACTATAATATGGTTTTGATTGTTGATTTATTATGTTTGTAATTGAAATTTATCACCTATTTATGGATTTCAATTCACTATCCACGAAATAGTGCCATATTAACATAAAATGTTGAGTATTTTCATGAAAAGCCGGCTAGAATCAAACCAGAAAAAACCAGCCTAACGACTTTTTTTTGGCCTATGCGTACCCACAGTATAATCCATGCGTACGTATGGTTGAATAACTCGTGTATGCATGGGCAAAATTCAAATTGCCCAATTTTGATTCCAAAACCAATTCATCTCACTTGGGTATTGTTTATCACATTTCATCTATTTCATTAGACCTAAATATAATCTTGAACAATAATTATAACAGATATTTGTGTTTATGTTTTTCTTTTTCTCACAGAGTTAGGTGTTAAGGTGTATGGATTTAGTGGCCGTAATCTTTGTAATGAATCTTTTTGAGTTACAAACTCCCACCCCGCGGCAGCACCATTCTGAATTTATATATGATAAAAATATTAGAATGATTTATTATATGTATAGGCTTTTCAATACATTCTCACTTGATATATCCCTAAATTAGGTCGATATATGGGAAAAAGTATACACTTCAATAATTGAAGTGATAAATTTACAAAGAATATCGAGTCTCGTAAGATATTAGTGAAGAGATAAAATCATCAACTAGATTATGTATAAGTATAACCATTCTATCAACAAGCATTTAATATTAGAATCATAGATGGCTACTTTTGTTTGATTCACTGAATTGCAATTACGTTTTTGGTTTACGTACCCTGAACTGGTTCTATTACATCGCTGTCGCGTGCCTCATCCTTCCTTTTCATCAAATTAATGCAAATCCCCTACTTCTCTATTATTATTATTATTATTATTATTATTTGCATTTTTTCCAATTTTAACGAAAAAGGAAAACAAATTTGTTCACTTTAATGTGCAAAAATTTTCTTCCTTCTAACCTTTTTTTTTTCCTTAAAAGTTTTTTTCTGCCGACTCTGTAGGGACAGGTTCCTTTGAGAAATGTCTAGAGAATAAATTCGAGTTGCTGCTAGAAATTTTTGATACCATACTAATTATTGAACCTGTTAAATATTCTAGACAAGAAACTTTAGAATAATACATTTAAATTTTAATAATTGTTGTAAAAGGAAAGTAAATTAGGATTTAGTGTGAATGACACTTGTACCCCTGCAGCCCTAGATATTATTACCATATGTATCCATATTCATTCCCTATAAATATAGGGTTTTGGTTCTTATTATAATACACAAGTCTATTGATTTCTATCATTCTCTTCTCTTTTTCTCTCTTTTTATAACAATAATCCATTTATTNGATATTATTACCATATGTATCCATATTCATTCCCTATAAATATAGGGTTTTGGTTCTTATTATAATACACAAGTCTATTGATTTCTATCATTCTCTTCTCTTTTTCTCTCTTTTTATAACAATAATCCATTTATTGTCCTATAAAAGGCCATAGCATGCTCAGTTTTGCACAGAAATAAGAAAAACAATGGGTGGAACTATTTTCTCTAGTGCTCCTCCATGCACCACCATGCAGGGCAGCGGGTTACATCCAAATGGCCACCACCACCACCAGCAAGTGACAAAAGATGATCAAATTTTATGTTCTTTTCAAATGCCACTCCACTATCCAAGGTACAAAAAATCGGACTACGTGACTATGCCAGAATGGCAACTCGACTGCTTGCTGAAACAGTATGGATTGCCGGTGATCGGAGACATTGATCAGAAGAGGAAGTATGCCATGGGAGCATTTCTTTGGCCTGATCAGCACGAATAGAACAAGTTTTATTACTGTTTAAAGATATGGAAATATTTTCATCGTTGTTTGTGATTCGTATAAGTTTATTTTCATAGTTTGATTGTATAATAAATATCTATCTCTCTTTATAGTTTATATAACACAAAAATAATATTGTATAATTATGTATATTATTCCTTCCTTGTTTGTCTCTCAATTATATTTTTAATTATAGTATGCTTGCTTTGCTAAAATTGAAAATAATGGAATATATATTTTGGCAGAGAATTACTAATTTGTCACACTTGTGATTATTCTTGATAAATATGATTAATACTCGAGTTTTACAATGTTGCTCCTGGACGTATATACAAGTTATATTGATCTAAAATCTTCTCTAACACTATTGTAAATTGATATGAAAGGTCATTTGGCTAGAAGTCAAAAACTGCTTTCGAGATTAAAAAAATTGCTTTTAAATCTTTTTGGATAATTTTCTGAAACTGCTTATGAGATTAAGAAGCTAATTTCGAACTCGCTTACAATTTTTTGTATACATGTTATGTTTGGACATTGGGTATTGAATAAATGTCCGCCGCCTTAGTTTAGGCTATGTATTTCATATTATTGTCAAAACAAGACCAGACCAAACCAAAACATATCCACTTATATAGTATATGAATCAACAACGACCATATTCGTTTGAAAAACGTAAGTTTCATGATTTAAAGGCTAGTCTCCTAGATGAGTTCTTTAGTTAGTTTTTGACACTAGTTTTCATTATAGTTTAAGTTACTAAAATTCAATGAAATTGTATATTGTGTCGTAACCTAAAATTAAGCCGTGCATATTTGGTTGGGATTTATAAGTAATAAGAACAGTTGTAGCAGAGGACTTCGTTGTATCTTGATAAATCTTTTGCTTTGTAAGCACAATTTTCTATGTGAAGGTGGAACACTTCTTTCAGTTGTAAATAAGTAGCAAAATTAATTTCAACAGAAAAAAAAATAATAATAAAAGTAGAAGGGAAAGAAAAGAAAAGAAAAATTATCCAACTATCCTCACCTACCCCGAACCCAAGCTGCCCCTTACGATACAGGAGCACCCGAATTCATCTCGAAACATTAGTTATTTTAATAAATGGGAAGATGATAATCAAGTGCAATGTATCGAGTATCAACTCAATCCGTGTAACGTTAAACGGGGGGTCGGTGGGGGTGGGGAGCATTGAATCGGGGATTTCTAATTAATCTTTCAATGAAACTTGATTTTGTTAAGACGCAAACCGTCTATCAAACCAACATGCTACGAAAACTATAGCTACTAATACAATGTCAATAATTAAAGGATGAAGATCGACTTACCATAAAACAGTCATAGATTAGAGACGCCCATTGCGAGCGACATTTCCTAATTAATATAAAGATGAAGCCCCTATTTGGTTTTGCTAAAATCGGATTTTTAATTAATTTTGATAAAAGTTGATAAAACGTGCGGTTGAAAAGTTAAAAAAAGTTGTGGGTTCCATAAAATGTGTAGTTAAAATTAATTGCTAACTTTGACTTCCATGGCTTTCTCAGCTTGATTGATTCTAGCATGGATAGGATAAAGTTGTGACGTGTCTAACAAAGTAATTCCATGCATTTGTTTCAAGAAAAAGACAATACTAACAGATTTTCAATGATTATTACGTTTAGTTTGGCTGCTAAAACTTCATATTGTCACATTTATTTTTGCCTTGCTACTGAGGCAATCTTCTGTGATCAGAAATTCTCCTGTACTTGACTATTGTGGAGCCTTACATTAATGTTACTTACATTATAGGATAATATGAAAACCCTTTCATTCTTGTTTACGAATATTTATGCCGTGTTCATATCCAACTAAAATTACAAATTAGAATAAGAAAACTCTTTTCTGCACATGCGTAATGAATATCCTTGAAATTCCTAGAGATGATTTCGCTCGATGCTACAAAACTGATGCATAAATGGTTTTTAGGAGACGAGGATAGAGAACTGTAGGGTAGGATTGCCATAATTTGGACAATAATGTTGATTTTATTGTGTGAAAACTAAGACAATGCAATGTCTAATCTAGTTCAAACAAGATCTCTCGAGATTTGACATGAATCTTTGATTGAAAAACATGTCTTCAAGAACGATAAAAATGCTACAACTAGTTATATAGTCCCAAAAAAATAATTAAAAAACTAGTCTATATTGCTAACATAAGAAGGGGTTAAGGTTTTTTGAAACTATTCGACTCAAACTCGTATGAAAAGAAAAAAATGCCATTCAATTATGCAACAGATTAATAAAACCTTAACCCCTTCTTACGTTAGCAATATGTATCAAAAAGAAAACGAAGCATTGAATTTCCAATGAGAGATTAGCACAATTAATGTCAATTCGAGCATTTTAATAGCAGGTTCGTAATTTCATTGAGGCCAAGAGACCTAATATTTTTCATGAGCCAATCAAGATTCTTCATACATCCAACTACATAATCACAGGGATGAAAAATCTTGTCAACCAAAAACTGAAAGCAGCATCTTATTAGGCAACTTGCTCTTTTAAGTAGTATTTTGAAGTATATTCACAAATATTCAAACACCATTCTGATTACAGCGGTAGATTCAAACTAGACGTTAGCTACTAAAGCAATTCATCATCTTATAGTGATATTAGATGGCATCAATAATTATTTACAACGACTAAAATAAAGAAAAGTAAGTAAAAAAAAAAATTGTTAAAACTAAAATTAATTAAAGTAGTAATCAAATTAAAAATAAATAAGCAATATAAATTCAAATTAAAGCTAAAATTAATTTAAACTCATTAACCACAATAGTCCCCGGCAATGACGCCAAAAACTTGAT